>PVJC01040185.1:0-15920 GCA_004026665.1 Murina feae
TGTCCTGCTCTTCTGAGTGAATGGTTGATGCAGAATTGTACTGCTACCTGGATCAACCACAGGTAAGTCTGACTCCCGGTCACATCAGCAGAGATTGCTCTGACCCCACAATGCTCTGACCCCACTCTTCCCCGAGGTCATCTTGAAGGGAAATGTTTAAAAGTCAGCTTCACCACAAAGTAAAGGCTCGTTTTATCCATTTAGTTTATATTTAAAACATCCAAAATACGGGGGGGGAGGAAGGGGATAAGAAATTTCACTTTTTTCTAGGGAGTTAATACAGGGATATAATATTAGCTCATCTTTGAGAGCTGTGGTACCAGACAATTTTTTAAGGCTACGTGTTTTTATATGAATTAACCCATTTGACTCTCACAGCAACTCCATGAGGTTAACACTATTATTATCTCTATCTGCAGATGAGGAAATTGAGACTCAGAGAGATTAAGCTATTTGCCTGGAATCATGGTGCCAGGTTTACCATCCAGTCAGTCTGGCTGGAGACTGGCTGGAGTCTTGACTGACGAGTACATACCAATGAAATAAAAAAGGTATTCCAGGCACCAACTTACTTTCACCTACCAAACTAGAACAAGGTTTGTGGGTATGTGTGTTCATATGTAAAGATCGCATATACAGTGATATGTACTCATGATGCTCGGGTACATTTGTAGATCACATAATTTTATAGATACTTTCCTATTTATTCACTCATTGAACCTTCTCAGTAAGACAGGGATGCAGTGCTGGGCTCCCTGCAGAATAAACCTGTGCTTAGGGAACAAGGAATGCAGGAACACCTGTGTGCTTTTCCTCTGCACTTTAAGATTCGTAGTCACGGAGAAAATCAGAATTGATGGCACTTGCTTGTCCTTTGGATTCATGGGGTTTTATGACTCGTATGTGGAAAAGATGACAGAGCAGTGTCCTGATCGCTTTAGGGCCTGGGATACGTACCCATGTATCACTGCGCACCTGTCTGCAGATAAGCATTGTACGGCATGTATTTCAATGTCCTAAAACACTCCTCTGGTCCAAAACCAAAGTCACTTAAATACTCC
This sequence comes from Murina feae, assembly GCA_004026665.1. NCBI lineage: Eukaryota > Metazoa > Chordata > Mammalia > Chiroptera > Vespertilionidae > Murina > Murina feae. The sequence goes on from PVJC01040185.1 coordinate 1,062, forward strand.
ATGTTCTAGAGAAAGCCCCAGCAGCTGGAGCCAGCCATCCCCTGGGGGTCTGTTAAGCAGCAGCAGAAGTGGCCCTGCCGCCCACAAAGTCCTCTCCATCACCCGGCCCATGCCAGATCACACCCACCAGTCCTAGCAAAGAACCAGGGGTGTGTAGGATGGTGAGGAGGCCAGGGGTTGAGGGATAGGCCGGTTCTTTCCCCTCCCCTGAATGAGGAGGACGAGCTGGGCCACAAAAACCCTTTACAAGGACTTCGGATGCCTTGGAAGTGGAGTCTGGCCTCACATGGCCCTCTGGACTCCAGTCCCTGGTGCTGCTGCAGAGGGGAGCAGTAGAGAGCCAGTCCCGGGATTGTGTCTGGAAGCCTGGGAGTCTGGCACACTGTGGGGAGGAGGAGGGATCCCTGCCGTGTGTCATCTGAAATGTGAGGTTCCTGTAAACATGGACCCTGCTGCCCAGTGAAATCTAGAGATTTCCATGGGATCCAATGTGGTGTGCCGGAAGGAAGATGGGAAGCCCACCCTCCAGTTTGCTGAGTTCTTAGGAGGCAGAATGCCCAGGGGTCCCATCACCCCTGAAGAAGAGGCACTGGAGGGCAGGTGCATGAGGAGTTCCCAGCCTTGGAGAGGGGCTAGAGGTGTGGCCACTGGCAAGTTCAAGGGGGCACATATCTGCAGGGGTGGGGGTGGAGGGAATGGTCTTGCCCTAAGAAAACTGCATAGAACACTGTGCAGAGACCATTTCAACAGAGATCACCCCATCAGAAAGCGTCTGTCTGAACCAGGGTGAGTGTGGACTCAGGCCTGCCCGCCTGTGACATTCTAACAATCCGATAAAAACCCCTCAACTGCCCCCCTTCCTCCTGAACCCCTGCTCCAGAGGAACTAGGTCCTAGAAGAAAGGAAAGGTGTCTCCTGAGCAGAGCGCGCACACGCACACTACCAATAACAAGGGGAGGAGAGGATACACATCGAATCAAGTTTGATATTCATCTTTTTTTAAATGAACGGGACTAGGTCTTAAATACCCAAATGAGACTGCACTAATAATTGAAAATGACAGGAAATTCGACGTTGCTAGGAAACTAGCTCCCCAGCAGGAAAGTGGGATTCAACACAATACAGTGGAGCACAGTGAGCAGGGAAAATAAAACCATCTGATGTCGGGATAAACCCCAACAAGATGAAACTCTTCAACAGACTCATTATCCATAAACATTATCATCAGGTCCCTAGGGAGTCCCTCCATTTAAATGGAATTCATTGGGATATGGAATTCTCCACAATTACCACCATTATTAGTCACAGATCTCTAAGTCACCGGAGGAAAACAGATATCACTCTCAGAGGTGTCCGCTCACGGCAGATCCTGCCCCCTGGCCAAGGAAGGCAAAGGCCTTATAGACACTGCAGGGAACCGGTGCTCACCAAGATTCACCAGGAAGAGGACGAAGTGTCACGGTGGGATGCAGGCCTGACAATGGGGAAATCTCCCTGGTGCACGATGTTCCTCGGAGATGACCAAGAAGTCTCTAAGGAAACACTGCAGGCCGTGGGGGCCTCTTTCTGCCTGGAAGGTTAAACCCCAGTCTTTCTAGAGGCAGGCGGGTGATTCTGAAACACCCATCTTGTCCCTGATGAGAAAAGAGAGTGGAAAGTGCACAGATGAACCTCACTGGGGACAGGTACAGATAGTTCTGCTATGAGCTTGTTAGAGCAGAGTTGTTCAACAAAGCCATTCTGACACTGGAGCCCAGGGACGCGTACCCCGCTGAGGCGGAAATGCTGGAGTTCTGTATACAGCCAGTTGAATAAGCAACAATGCTTTTATTTGATTTGACTATTTGTTTGATCCTCCCCCCCAGCAGGTCCAGGCAAGCTCTTTTCCTTATATGTGTCTTTTTTAATTTGGTGGGGTTGGGAAAGATGTGATTATGGGGTGTGTCCTGGCTGCCTCCTGGAGCCCCTGCTGTGAGCATGCCTAATGTTAGATGCAATTTCTGTGCCTGTGTTATCTTAAGAGAAGCTCCGGCATCGGCATGCAATGCACTTATTCAGTGGAGGCTGCAATTGATAGTATTTACATCAAGATGATAAGACTGGCTGAAACACAACATGGATTGTGTTCTTTGAAAGCAGCTGGATTTCCTTGGCGGCAAGGACCAAACAGAGCAGAAGGTAAACAAAGAATTGGTTAAGGGGACGGGTGAATCTGATAGAAATAGTTAGGAATGAACTCATTTTCTGTTTTATTTCATTTTGTGTTCCTAGGGGCAGGAGACGCCTCACTTATTCAAGAGCAGCTCATCTGCCTGGAATAGACTCTCTCTCATTTCTGCCTCATCTTTTCTCTCCTTCCCCATCTTAGACATTTCTCTCTTGATTGACATTTCCACCTGGGGATGGCAACAGGAAACGGAGAGGAGGTGAATGTGAAGTTCCCTCAACTTTGCAACTCATTAACAATTAGCAGGTCCTCTGAGGGCCTAGCCTGCTGCAGCCTTTGGAGAAAGATTATGGGGAAATGAAGGCAGGAGGTCTCTATCTTTAATGCTCCTTGAACCATGAGACAAATGTGCCTTGCTCCTTAATGAGAATACCCTGAACTCTACACCATCCCCAAGTAGCTCTCTATAATTCATCGTCTTTCCTGCCCATCCAAGAAAGCACAAAAGAGTATAGAACAGCGACATTGGCGTTATTCTAATATCATTATAGAATAATCTTTACTTTGGCCTAATTTAATTTAAAACAAACATTTAGCATTCACAAAATTTGCTGTTTGTTACATGTCTCACAGCTGAAGTAACACAGCATGTGCAGAAATGTCAGTTCTTATGACTCTTACTCTAGCTGGGAACCATAAAGCCAGCCAGTACTCTGCTGGTTGGTACCACCATCATGAACTAGTACCACCTGCAGCCAGGCATCTCCAGAGTGGAGCTATGTAGCCAGCGAGTGTTCAACAGAAAAATGGCTTATGTCCCTGAGACTGGGAAAAATGTGGCCACACCCTAGCCTGTTTGGCTCAGTGGATAGAGCGTCAGCCTGCAGACTGAAGGATCCCGGGTTCATTCCCACCAAGGGCTCATGCCTGAGTTGCAGGCTCCATCCCCAGTGTGGGGCATGCAGGAGGCAGCCAATCAATGATTATCTCTCATCACTGATGTTTCCATCTCTCCCTCTCCTTCCCTTTCTAAAATAAATAAAAATCTAATCTAATAAAATAGTAATATGCAAATTAACCCTCGCTCAGTTACAACCACAAGCCACGCCCACCAACCAATCAGGAGCAAATATGCACATTAACCCTACCAAGATGGCAGCAGTCACAGAGCTGGACTTGCCCCAGGCAATGGAGGAAGCAGGGCCCTGCAGGCCCTGAGCTCTACTCAAGGCTACAAAGTTTCAATTATAGAAGATAAACAAACCCCAGATACCAGCCAGCTGAGACCTTGGGTTGCCAGGGGCAACCCAGGCTTTGAGCAGGAGACCAAGGCAACAAAGTTTCAATTATAGAAGTTAAATAAATCCCAGATACCTGCTTCCAGCCAGGCATACCAGTAGGGACCTGAACCATAAAGGGGCTGTGGGCAGCCTGAAATGGCCTTCTGCCCCTCACACAGGCTGGCCAGGCATGCCAGCAGATGAACATCCCCTGAGGAGTCCCAGACTGCGAGAGGGCACAGGTCGGGCTGAGGGACCCTCCCCCCCCCACCCCGAGTGCACAAATTTTTGTGCACTGGGCCTCTAGTGTACATATATTTTAAAATGTGGCCATAAGCCAGGAAAAATATATAAATATATATATCCTAAGTGGGATGGATGGATTCCATTATGGTATTATCTAATAAAGAGGGAATATGCAACTTGACCATCATACCGTAATGGTCAAGATGGCTGCACCCACAGCGGAGGCTGAGTTCCTATAAGGAGCCTTAACGAGCAATCAAGCAGGGACCTCAGGCCATGCACCCTCACCTGTGGGACTTGACGGGGAACTTCAAGGCATGGCCCAGGCCTCGGCCAGGGGACCTCAGGCCATGCCCCCCACCTGGGGCTTGATGGGGGACCTGAGGCCATGTCCCCCACCCTGGTGCCAGGCCAGGTGACCTGAGGCCGTTTCCCCCAACCAGGGGGGCTTTATGGGTGTGGGGCCGGCTGGGTCTAAGTCTCGCACAATTTCAAGGCACATATGGGTGGGCAAGGACTTGACTGGTTCCTGTGGCACACCCCAGACTCTGACAGGAGGAATATTTTCATATACATTTTACTAATTTTCTTTCATCTCTGACATTTCTATTATAGAGAAAGGGTAAATAGCAATCCTATATAATAAAAGGCTAATATACAAATCGACCAAACAGTGGAACAACTGGTCACTATGATACACACTGACCACCAGGGGGTAGATACTCAACACAGGAGCTGCCCCCTGGTGGTCAGTGCACTCCCATAGGGGGAGTGCCACTCAGCCAGAAGCCAGACTCATGGCTGGCGAGCACAGTGGTTGTAGCAGGAGCCTCTCCCACCTCCGCAGCAGCACTAAGGATGTCTAAGCTGTCAGTCAGACATCCCCCTGAGGGCTCCAAGACCATGAGAGGGTGCAGGCCAGCCTGAGGGACCCCTCCCCTCCTGAGTGCATGAGTTTCATGCACCAGGCCCCTAGTATTAAAATATTTCCTCTAATTAATTATCTTTTAATGTGCATGAATTTTGTGCACTGGGTCATTAGTTACACCATAAAGCAAATGCCTTTTTTTTCTACTGATTTCTAAGAGTCCATGAGAAAACTCTAAGGCTCCCACATTTGATAAAATTACACTTCAGAATTCAGACCATAATGGACACTCAATCTATCTATCTATCTATCTATCTATCTATATATATATATATATATATATATATATATATATATATATATATGACTAAGTGATCAGCCAACCAACCAGCCGACTGGCCAGTAGGTATGACATGCATTAACCACCAAGGGGCAGACTCTCAACACAGAAGCTGCCAAGTTACAGCAACTTTGAGAGTGCCCTCTCATACTCCAGGACCCATCAGGGAACTGTTGGGCTGCCAGTTTCAGCCTGATCCCCACAGGCCAGTCTGAGGAACCCCACCTGCCAGAGGGACCCCACTCACTCCACAGATGCTCTTCAAACCCTGCAGCTGCCCCAAGTGTGGCCAACCAGGGAGGGCCTGGGGAGATTGGCTCCATGGTGTGTCCAGCCTATCTCATCCAGTACCACCCCACCAGTCACCTGCTAATTAATTTCCTTTCAATGTGCACAAATCTGTGCACTGGGCCTCTAGTAAGTTTATAACAAAACTAGGGGCCCAGTGCACAAAAATTTGTGCACTCAGGGGGGTCCCTCAGCCCAGCCTGTGCCCTCTCGCAGTCTGGAACCCCTCGGGGGATGTCCACCTGCTGGCGTGCCTGGCCAGCCTGGGTGAGGCGCTGATGGCTGTTTGCAGGCTGGCCAAGCCCCCCAGTGGAGACCCTCATCCCATGGGAGTGTGGCCAGCCTGGGTGAGGGTCTGAGGGCCGTTTTCAGGCTGCCCACAGCCCCTTCAGGATTCAGGTCCCTACTGGAGTGCCTTGGCAGCCTGGATGACGGGCTGAGGGCCATTTTCAGGCTGCCCATACTCCCTTCAGGTTTTGGGTTTCTACTGGGGTGCCTGGTCAGTCTGGGTGAGGGGCTGAGGGCCATTTTCAGGCTGCCCACAGCCCCTTCAGGGTTTGGTCTCTACTGGGGTGCCTGGCCATCCTGGGTGAGGGGCTTAGGGCTGTTTGCAGGCTGGCCACAGCTCCCATTGATCCAAGGTCCCAGCAAGGATGGCTGGAAGCAGGTTTCTGGGGTTTATTTAGCTTCTATAATTGAAACTTTGTTGCCTTGAGTGGAGGCCACACCAGCCTAGGCAGGCAGTTTCCTCCATTGCTGGTCTCTTGTTTACTCTAGCTCTGTGGCTGCCAGCTGCCATCTTGGCTGTGTTAATTTGCATGTCATGGCTCTGACTGGCTGGTGGGCGTGGCTTAAGTGTAATGGTGTGATGGTTAATTTGCATATTACTCTTTTATTAGATTAGATACTATCAGTAATACCCAAGGGTAAAATTTCTTAAAATATTACTCTGCTAAATCTATTGCCCCATTACAATATATGCTTCTTGAAGACAGGGATTTTTGTTTGCTTTGCTCATTTTTATATTTTTGCCACCCAGAGAAGAGCCTGGAATACATAGCTGTTCAGTAAATAATGTTTATGGAATAAGTAAATCAACCAATTAGGCCAAAACAAGCCACAGATTAAAAGGTAGAGAAAAATTGTAGTTGTTCATGAGTCTTGAAGATACGTACTCATCTTACCTCATCTCTGCTTCATATACTTTAATTGCTATGGAAAAAGCAGCTCAAAGACTTTGAGGTTTTAATCAGATTGCTGGTAGCTTCATTTATCCTTCTGTACTATCTAGTTTACAAGTAAGGTTTTCTTTCTTCTAATGATCTCAACTCCGGTTTCCTAGGCACTGTCACCCATCACACTTGCAGCCAAAAATTTTATCAGGAAAGAAAGCAGCATATACAATCCAAAGGAACATAAGAGCCAAGCCTAACTAAACACAGACATGTTCCCTTAGCTGGACATCTTAATGAATGAACTTTCAAAGATATGTTCAAAGCCATAGGGCATGATGATTGAGTATTATTTTTCAAAAAGGAAACTCACGAATCACTACAGTGACTTAACAACCAGCTGAGCTGTACCAAGCTTTCCCATCATTCAAGTTGTCTGACATAAAGTGGCTCAATAGGGTTCATTCGATGAGGAGACTGGCGGCCTGCGTCAGCTCAGCGACGTAAGGAACCATCAAGGCGCATACTCATTTTCAGGGGGGCCCCTAGGCCAGGTGGGGAAAGAGCATTTGTGATCACATATTTTATTTGCTTTTGCAAATGAGTTTTGCACACATGAATTTTCCTAAATGAGCCTATGGGCCCTAAGGAACTCTCCAATGTTAGAAAGCAAAAAATGTGCGTCTGTTTTGTTCCTATTGTTAATATTGGTGCTGCCTTTGTAAGAGACATAATGAAAACAAACTACTGTATATCCAGGGAGCCTCGGGGAGAGAGGAGCTTTAACTGCGGGAAATTGTTTTTATTTATCCTGTGCCCCAGGAGAGGCCTTCCCACCATTTTCTCACCTTGCAGAAAGCCCTCTGCACATTCAAGAGGAGTGATTTCCTCCTGCCAAAACTACCATGAAATTAAACATCCACGGCAACAACAATGGGTCAAGTAGCCATTAAAATGTGCATGCTCAACAAATTCAAGAAGGCCATCCAGAAAAGAGTTTAAATTCAATAGCAGCCAATAGTCTCAGGCTGCTGGGATGGAGAGACTCAGGGGAGAGTTTCCCCAAGCCCACTTTCAATCCCATACATCTTGCATCTGGACACACAAGGACGGAATGTTACTAACTACCAGGCCCCACCTCTTTCAGGGTTGGATGTGGGAATGCAGTTATTCTACAGTTTATGGCCTAACAAGAGCATCCACTCACTCATTCATTCATCCATTTTACTATAACAATAATATAATAGCACAGGACATGGATGATGGCATACGCTGCTCACCTTCTAGGTTGATTAAATGACTGTGTGCATCCCCATTTTATGGTTGGGAAACTGAGGCTTGGTAATCTTCCCAAGATCAATCAGCTAGTAATTGGCATAGCAAGGACTCAGATTTCGGAAGGCTAGCTCTAGAGATCCCACCCAACCAATACACCTCCCTGCCAAGGACTAAGTACCTCACTGTATCCTGCATGGAATTTGGCCTCTGCTTCCTCATTTGACACAGAGGGGAATAAGACAACTGCACAAGCCTGAGCACATCCAAAGACATGTCCTCAGCAAAGCGCTGGGCCAATGCCTAGTGGCTAACGGGTACTCAGTATAGCTGGGTCTCTTCCTCCGGGTGTACAGAAATGAATAAAATTTCATCACTTCCCTGCAGGGCCAGAAATAGGTCTGGAGATGACAAAGCAGCAGTCTTTCGGGTAAATCCACTCAGGTCTTGGGCAGAACTTGTCATTTTAATCTTTCAAGTTCATGGAAATCATTCTTTCATAAAAATACTCAGACCTCGTTCCCTGTGAAACTTTAGAATTTGGTGCGGCTGCTGGCCTTGTCAGCGATACCCGGCATTACCGTGTTCACGTTTCTCACAGCTGCGGGAGCCATGCTGTCATCAGATAGCATCCCACAGAGGCATCTATGCACATCTGACAAACCCATCGAGCCCCCAACATGAAAAGGAGAAACCAACTGGCTTTTCCAAACCAATTTTCCCTTTTGTTTTCCTTTGCGACTCTCAGGCTCCCTTCCTTTCCGCCACTGAGCGGAACCTCTGGTAGTGAGAAACACTCGGCATGAAAATGGCTCTCCCATAAAGCCTGATCTTTTAAATACTTACAAGAACTCACATACACTGAGAATTCTGTGGAGCAGAATAACTTTAAAGACCCAAGCCATTTAATTCTGTTGCTCTTGTTTTCAATTTGATTGATTCCACCTGTGTCAAATAGAAGCTGCTATGCCAATTTTTTTTTTTTTTAAGAAAGAAAGGGTGTGGCCTCGGGCAGAGAACGGTATTTAGATCCTCTTAGAACCCCTAATGTGACCTTCTTCGGAAACTATTCTAGTCATCTGGGAAATGACCCCAGTACTACAACTATTTGATTTTGTTCTACTTTTCAATTTACCGCTCCATTTCAAAGAAATTAAAGTATCAACAGCTAGTGTTTACGCAGGAGTCACAAAGTACCCAAACAGCCACATATATCTCAGCTTCATTCAAAACCTGGGAAAGCAAATCAATGGAGGATAATGAAATGGGATAAAATTAGCTCGGTCGAGAAGAAAACATATTTGCCTTCTAAGGTGCCTCTTCTCAAAAAGGACAGAGAAGATAAAAAATTAAACCTTGGACCCACAACACAATAGAGCCCACAATTCATCATGGTGACCATCTGCCAATGAAACTGATGAGGAAAATGTCATTAAGCATAAAAAGTTGCAACCACCAACCTCCCCCGACCCCAGTTTTTTTTCCTCCTGTTAAGAAAGCCTAACTTTTCCCTTTCGTTCTTCCTCTGCCTTCTATTTGTTTTGTTTCCAATTAAGATTCGCCTATCTAAAAATAGGTAATGTAGCACTCAGGATTCCTGTTAGTAATGTATTCCTTTAAGCTACATTCTGAAACCAAGCAGGCCCCATAAATCATGCCTCTTCTCGCATGAAATGAGAAATGCTAAGGTCAATGAAAATTTCTGGAAAGGTACAGAGGTGGAGCCACCCCAGTTATTTTTCTGCAAGTTGCAATAATTACAAACACTTCCTAGGAAAAACTCCGCCATGAATGGTATCCTGCAGCCCAAACAAAAGCTAAACCGTCACAGCTACCTGGGAGTCGGGAAGCCCCAATATGCACAGGACTGGTAAGAGAAAAAATCTGAGCCGTCCTACATTACATTACAGGATGGCGCCGAGTAAGAGAAAGAGACAAGAATTGTTAGCCAGTTAGTAGCTGTGGAACAACTAACAAAAGACTGCTCCCCCTCCTGAATGTCAGTGGGAGTTCTGTATCACCCTCCAAGCCATCTATTAGCCGCCCCCTAGACGCTGGACCCTGCTTGCTTGGTGAACGGTCAGGACTGCTGCCTACCACCGATCAAAAGCAACAAATGTTTCCTTATTCTAGACCATGCCTCCAGCCTAGAACTGCCCCATTCACCTTTTCCCGCCCACCTTCCTCATCTGTAGCCAATGTAAATCTTTCCGAACTTACATCTTTCTGTACCCAAACCTAACGTATGGGAGTGCCTGTCAACTCCAGCTCAGGGCCTGTCCGTGTTGCCCTGCGGCTGCTGGTTCAGCCTGCAGACCCCAGCGCCTGGTCCTTTTCTGGCCAGGATAGGCCTCCAGACACCCTTTCTCTCAAAAAGCCTTTCAGCTGTGAGAGACATTTTAACGCTGGGCGTTGGGAGGTCAGGGGCAAACAGCTCTAACCAATATCTGCCCAACACTTCTACTCCAGGGAGACTACCTTTGTCTCTGACCACCCACCTCTTTCCTTTCCTTTGTTAACCTGAGAAGTGAGGTGCTGGCTTAGGGGCCCAGTACGTTTATCCCATCATGTGTGTCTCTCCAGCATCTTAAATGCAGAGCATATTACTAAACCTCAGTCCCAGGGGGCTTTGTTCTGACAGCATGTGGCATGTGGGGCTGTGGGTAGAGGAAGGAGGGGAGCAGGGAGAAACGCCCTTCTCTGCTTTGATGGGGAGAGGAGGTTAGCATCTCATCCCATTCCCTGTTGAATGAGAGAATGCTCCCTCTGTACTGGCGCTGAGTGGAATATTCACAAACTCACCCAAACTGAATGTGCCTGCTGGGCTGGTGATTGCACTTTTCAAAGTGCAATCTCCATTTGGGGCTGTTTTGTTTTAGTCTCTGTTTAGCTGTGTACCTACCCTCAGAGCAAATGAATCTCAAAGGGTGCAATTTTGTCAATCAAAAAATCAAGAAATAAATAGGCTGGCAACTAGAAAAAGCCAGAGAAAGACAAATCTCTAACATTGTTTTTCAAGCCTCAGCCCAGCTGTGTTTATTTCCATCCACGATGTGCCCCACGAGGGTCAGGCTTCAAGCAGGATGGGAGCACAGGGCCTCAGAGGGGAGCACAGTTGCTGCACAGGGCGAGGAGGTGGGGCCGCCAGCCAGGGCCAGGCAGATGTCCCATGTGCTCCACGAGAGACAGCGTGTGGCCTTGGAGCCAGACAGGGCTGGTTCGCGTCCTGGCTGCATAAAATCTCAAGTGTATCAAATACACACAAGAATGATGCATCTCAAAATGCTGAGAATTCTCTGTAGAGAATGACTCTTTAAAATTCCAAGTCACTTACCTAGTTGTTTCTGTGTAATTTTCAACTTGTGTATGAAAGCGTATGGCAAGTGAAGTGTTACAGCTACTTCCAAAAAAAAAAAAAAAAGGGAAAGAAAAGAAAAGAAAAAAGAAAAATAATCTGGCTTCTTGCACTAAGGAGAGATTTAGATTCCATCAGAGAGGCACACTGGAAACTCCCGAGAGCGACCTTACTCCGAAACTGTTCTGGGCATCTGGGAAATAAACCTGGGACTGTAGATATTTGCTTTGGTTCTAGCGTTCAATTTACTGCTCGGTTTTGGAGAAATTAAAGGCATAACAGCCGGTGGTTATGTGGATGACAATCAGCTGTGTCACCTTTTGCACGTCTCTTAATGTTGCTAAATCTCAGTTTCCTCACCTTCAAACCACGTTACGATAATGCCACCTGTCACCGAGGCGTACCGTGAGGTTAAATGAGAGAGCATCAGCAATGCGTTTAACACGGGTCTAGCATGAGGCCAGAATTTAACCAAAGGAAACTACCCAAGTAAGCCAGCTAAGAGGCCCACGGACGGTGAACATGGCTACCACCATCAGCCAATCAGGGATGCTTCCCACACAGCGCACCCCCACACGGACCCTCTAACCGTAGCTGAGCCTCGCTGACCTGGGAAGGCCTTTCAGAGGGTCACTTGTAGGTTGAAAAAGCAAGCTGTGTGCATGAGTTGCATGAAACTGAAACTGTGCACACATGCTCTCTCTCACGCACACACGCACATGTGCACACACACACAGATTTTTTTTTGAAAAGCTGCTTTTTAACCCAGTCCACCACGGAGCCAAAAATTCCTTAATTCATTCATTCCTTAAAGCCCTTTACTCAGTTTAAATGAGCTTAACAAATGGTTATATGGAACTAAGGAACCATTAGCAACTTAACCATGATGATAATAATCACATTATCATAGATTCCACATCAGCTTGCACCAGTCAGCATCTGGGCTCTGTAATCATTGCTAATCCTCCCAATGCTCCCAGGTACACATTAAGATGAGAGCACTGAGACTCAGGGAGACTAGGTGAATGCTCATGGCCGCAGAGCTTGTGAGGGGGCAGGAATTCAAACCCAGTTCCGTTTAGCTCCAATGCCTGTACATTCTACCCCACCTTCTGCTGCACCATGCTGCCCTGCCTTCTGTGGGTTAGTTCTATAGACAGTGCATGAGCACTCATGGTGGAAGAGCAGTTGGGGAGGGTCTTAAAGAAATAATATCAAACACAAATTAAATGTATGTCTTCACCAATTTCCAAGACAGTTCCCAGTGAGCCCCACCTGCTGGTATTCATGCCCAGGTGCAGTCCCTCACACAGTATATCAGGGTTAGGCTATGAAACCAATAGAATTCATCCGGAGTGGTGGTATATCACCACTGAGTTTAGAAGGATTCTTCCTGGATCTCTTTGGATCACGTGACTTGAGGGCACTCTGGCAGCGCTGTGGAGAGGCCCACATTGCCTGAAACTGTGGCCTCCTGCCACAGCCATGTGCGTGACCAAATTGGAAACGTCTCCCAGCCCTCACATGTCTGCTTCTCTGGTCAACACTCTGACTCCAGCCCCTGCGAAACCCTGACCCAGACCTACCCAGCCAAGCTGCTTCCAGATTCCTGACCCTGAGAAACTTCGTGAGATAATAAGTATTTGCTGTTTTAAATAGCTCAATTTGGGGGTAGTTTGTTACACAGCAATAAATAAGTAATACAGTGTAATAATCAGATGGACTTCAGGGCTTTTAGGAAGTGCTGCCCAAAGTGGTGGAGAAGGGTATTAAAGGTAATAAAAAGATTGGGAGATGGTAGAGAAAAAGGCAAGATCGGTTGAAGTGAGAAAACGAATGTTATAAAAATATTAGCAAATATTTAAAGTAGCATTTCCTATGCAGTATTCTAAGTGTTGTTAGTATATTAGCTAATTTAAGCCTTACAATAATCCTCTAAAGCAGAAATAGGGCAGTAGGGCTATCCCTGTTTTACATATAAGGAAACTGAGGCACAGAAGACAAATAACATTCAGGTGTCCCTTGGCTGGCAGTGATAAAGCTAGAATTTCACCCCAGGCAGTCCAGCTGTAACTTCTACAACTCTTAATTACTCCACACACAGCCTCACAGATTGAAAGAGAAATTGGAGAAAATAACTGAAGCATTACAAGCAGGTCAGGGGTCTGAGTAAACCCCAGGCTTCTGGTCTGGAAGTGTTGATAATTGTTTTGATAAAGTTAATAGTAAAGTGCATTGCATGGCAATGCTTCATTGATTTCATTTAATCCTTAAAACACTCCCAGGGTCCTGACCGGTTTGGCTCAGTGGATAGAGCGTTGGCCTGTGGACTGAAGGGTCCCAGGTTCAATTCCGGTCAAGGGCATGTACCTTGGTTGCGGGCACATCCCCAGTAGGGGGTGTGCAAGGGGGCAGCTGATCGATGTTTCTCTCTCCTTGATGTTTCTAACTCTCTATCCCTCTCCCTTCGTCTCTGTAAAAAATCAATAAAATATATATTTTTTTAAAAAACCCTCCCAGGGGAGAGGCAGAGAGATACTGTTATCTCTATTTTACAGAGGAGAACACTGAGGCTGAGAGATGTCAAGGAACCATTGAGGTCCCTGGATTTGTTTTTTGTCCTGTTTTGGTTTTTTGCTAATCCTCACCTGAGGATATTTTTCCATTGACCTTTTTTAAAAAATATTTTTTTTTAATTGATTTCAGAGAGGAAGGGAAGGAGAGAGAGATAGAAACATCAGTGATGAAAGAGAATGATTGATCGGCTGCCTCCTGCACACCCCACACTGGGGATGAAGCCCCCAACCCAGGCATGTGCTCTGACCAGGAATCGAACCATGACCTCCAGGTTCATAGGTCGACACTCAACCACTGAACCATGTCAGTGGGCTCCATTGACTTTTAGAGAGAGTGGGGGAGAGAGAGAGAGAGAGGGAGAGAGAGAGAGAGAGATGTGAAAGACGCATCAATTGGTTGCCTCCCACATGGGCCCAACCAGCACTGACGACCAAGCCTGTAACTGAGACCCATGCCCCACCCAGCTAGGGTGGATTCCTAGAATTGAAATCAAATGAATTTCCTTGGAAAATTGAGAATTTTCCAACTTTAATTAAAGCAAATTATGACATGGTGAAACTCCCTTATTTACCTTACCCACTGGCATTTGCTTTTACTTATTTGCATTTCAGATTCCATAGACTTAAAAAAAGAAACAAATAAGGAAAGCAAAAAGGAGGCAGCCCCATGAGAAGAATATGAGGTTCACGTGCCACCTTAATTTCAACCAGAAGAAAGCACATTCATAACCAAATACAATCACAGTAATATTCAAAATCAATTTAAGCAAACAAGAGGGGCATATTAAAGTCAGAGCTCGGGGCCTCTTTCCAGGAGAGTACTATAGATTGAAATAACTACCGCGCCCCGCCCTCCACACACACACACACACACACACACACACACACCACTAATATAATTAAATTAAATATGCATGCATAGTCTTGGGGAATAATCATTATAATAGCCCCAAAGAAAAATCTGTTTATTTCTAGTCAACCAGAAAAAAAAAAAACCTGTATTACTCATTTTTCCTCCAACAATTTAGCAATTGTGAGACCCACAGAAATGCAGGAAAGCTAATGTCAAGCTTAACATATGAAGGTGCCAATGACAGAAACCTGGAGAGTGTCACACAAACCTACAGCTACAACATTATAGTCATCATTTCCCCTCCTCCACATGCCATCTGCCCCCCACGCACTTCCGTTGCCAGTGCCTGCAAGTCTGCATGCGCTTCACATATCTCCTCCTGGCGTCCTCAAGGCTTGTTTACACGTGAATTTCTTTCTTTGGGGCTGAGGAGGACAGG
>PVJC01040186.1:0-15915 GCA_004026665.1 Murina feae
CATCTTGGCTGGGTTAATTTGCATACAGCCGCTCTGATTGGCTGGTGGGTGTGGCTGTGAGCAGAGGCTCAGCCAGCCTAGGCAGGCAGTTGCAACAGAAGCCTTTGGTTTGTGGCTGGGTTAATTTGCATACAGCCGCTCTGATTGGCTGGTGGTAACGGTCAAATTTGCATGTTTCTCTTTTATTATATTAGATGCTGAAAGGTATCCTTTGAGAATGAGGAAGAAGAAAAAGGAAAGTAAAAATTATGAACAACAAATATATATCAACGAGTGAATCTAAGAATCAAGTGAATAAAAAATCTGATGAACAGAATAAACTGGTGAATGGAATAGAATCAGAGGCATAGAATGGAGTGGATGGACAATTTTCGGGGGTTAAGGGTGTTGGGGATGCGTGAAGAGAATGGACAATAATTGTACACCTATGGATGAGGACAGTGGGGGGGCAGGGACAGAAGTTGGGGTGGGGAGGGGGAGGAGGGGAGCTATGGGGGAAAAAGAGGAACAACTGTAATAATCTGAATAAAGATAAATTTAAAAAATAAAATAAAATAAAATAAAAAGAAATTAAAAAAAAGAAAAAAAAAGAAATACTGTGGTTGACAAATTAATCACTTAATTGAGAAATCACGTTTTGTGAGAAACTTTAAAATGTTAGTTTATTCACGACATTCTCTTTCAGGTCTAACATTAGATCACTCTGTTATTTTTCATAGTCGCTGGGGTCTTAACTCAGAGAGAAAATGTTGTCATTGCATTTTTTGTGTGTCAAAAAAGTGCCAGGTGTGAGAAGTTTTTCCTGACAAATTAGGTCCTCTGTTTCCCCGATTCCATGCGTCATGCTATTTTTCTCGCCCCTGCTGACACGGTCTATGATGGATATACTCTTTTTCATTGTGCCTTTTCCTCTCGTTCTCCTTCTTCCTTAACACCTTTACGGCAGTTTTCTGAGCCAATGACTCATGAAACTAAAGTGTCTACTTCTGACCTAATGTCTGACCCGCCTCTTGTCGTCTGGCCAATTTAGTATTCACCTCTTACAAAATGCTCGCAGAGAAGCTGTTTTGCGCACTTGAATAATATGTTTCGGTTCTCTGTCGGCATACCTTCATCCTTACTGCAATGTAACTGGTTCATAAGCATATTTATTTTCAATATATTGGCCTACTTGCGATACAAGAGGTAATTTTACCTTCACCCCTAACCCCCACATCACAAGATAAACAAGTAACATTCAGAATAAAATGACATATTTAGCTCAGAGTTATTCCATGTTCCACACTGTTTCCGTCTCCATCAGTCTGATGTTTCTCACAACAGCGCTGGTAAGCAGTTGGCACAAGAGAATGTGATGTGCCCAGTCTAATATCAAGCTCAGAATAACAGGGCACATTCTAAACTGCCTTAAATTTTAAATACCGTGGTAGGTTTCAATCAGCCATTAATAAATACAACTCATGTTTAAACGTATCTATTTGTCCACTCTAGTACATGTATTCACATCATTTTATATATTTTTATTTCTACAGCACATTTGAATTTTTTTTAACTGGGTAAGTACTTTTCTTTACATTTAGTATTTTTCTGTAACATTATGAGTTAGCAACATCATAATGGTATAATAAAACCAAGCATTTAATCATACTCAGGAAATCCATAGGTAACTTAGAAAGAACTGAATGGCTCCTGGCCAGCGTTGCTGAGTGGTTGAGCATTGACCTATGAACTAGGAGGTCATGGTTCGATTCCTGGTCAAGGGCACATGCCCAGGTAGGAGGCTTGAACCCCAGTAGGGGGCATGCAGGAGGCAGCCAATCAATGATTCTTATCATTGATGTTTCCATCTCTCTCTCCCTCTTCCTCTCCTTTCCTCTCAGAAACAATATTATTTAAAAATATATTTAAAAAATAATTGAATGGCTGAGGGCTGAGACCCTTAAGACTGGTCTACAAACAGATCTTTCAAAAAAAGAAACCAAAGAAAGGTCTTTCAATGAAGTGTCTGCCAGCTGCACTGGGAAGGCCGCAGAACTGCCTCAGCTGGGACACCAGGCTGAAGGGCACATGCTCACTGTTAAAGAGAAACCTATCTGAGTGCGATCTGCGTAGCTGAGATATCTGAAAGCTAGGTCTATAGGCCTATTTCTTTTCAGATGAGGAAAATGGTATCCAGGGATTTTACAAAACTCTGAGACTATAGAACAAGTGAGGTCAACAGCCTCATTCCGAATTCTGGTATAATTCAGTTCCAAAGCCTATTAGAGAAAAAACAGATTCAGGGAAAAGTTGATCACGAATTTCTGAAACAAATTGTCAGAAATCACACAGAGAGCATCACAACACAGTACTGCACTCACTCCATGACAGAGACACCCTGTTCAAGACAAAACAAAGCAAACACACCTGTAAGACACCGTTAAGAGTCATTTCCCGGTTCTAGTCTCCCATGGACCACAGAAATCCCTTCGTTCTGCATCCATAGCGCTCAAGGTCCAGACAGATTGCATTATGTTTACTTCTACAAAGTACATCACAATCGTTTATAGCCACTAACTACCAGAGAGGCAGCAGGTCCATTACCAACTTCTCTCTTCTGGATAGATGATAAGATATGGATGGTCAATGGTTCAACAGGACATGTGTATTTCTACTCCCAAAGGCGGCGCTCCCTAGGAGGGTTGCTCCCTGCCGCATACCTGGCACACTCTTTACTTCTGCATGAATCTACTGTATCACATTTATCCTAGAATATCTAACTAGAAATTTTAACATCTGTCCATCTGATAAAAGCTCAATGTATACATAAAGGCTAATATGCTAATTGGACCGGATGTCATTCTGGACATCCTCCCTGATGAAGCCGGGGCCGGAGGGAAGCCAGTCCTGGTTCTGGGTGCCTGCCAGTGGCCGGAGGAGGGAAGCCTGGGTCTCGGGTGTTGGAGGGAAGCCTGGGCTGGCAGCCTTGGGGGAAGGAAGGCCTACTGTTGCACGAATTGTCATGCATCAGGCCTCTAGTGTGTGTGTGTGTGTGTGAATCTTACTAGCATACTTATTTCACAAATAAAATAATTATATTAATATACTGGAAATGGAATCAAATAATAATGTAGCATAATCACTGATGCTACATCAAAGAAAACTTTATCCATTTTTAGGACCATTTGGCAGAACAAAGAAAGATATATACATCAATCAGCAGCCAATGACTCCTTTATGGATAGAAATTGTAATTTAAGAAGCACTTCAAAGTGATCAATAGATTGCAAGTAATCTAAAATAATTCTAATTTCCTAAAATCTATTAGCCAAGAGAGATATCATTTAAGAGATAAGGGTGAAGATGAAATTGAATTTTGAAAATTGCCTTCCTTCACGTTCCCATTCATTACTCATTATAGATTTAGCGCTATTCCTGTCTCTTAAACCTGCAACACCTCACGGATGACATACAATCTGGGTGAGTGACATTTAAATACTATTTCAATACTGAACTCATTTTTCTAGACTCTTTTTGACCTCAAGAAAAGCTGCTTTCTTATCTGGTACATTATGTAAGTGTTTAAAGATATTGTCCATTTGGATTTTAAGACTTATAGTTTAGTACTCAATTATCATGTCCCATTATTTTTCTTCTTGTGTTCCTTTCAGTTCATTGCAGTAGAATGCCTGGGAAATCATTCTTGCAAAATTAAAAGTCTTCAATATTAGAATACCCTACCATTTTTAAATTAATTAATTGATCATTCAATTAATTTTGTTTAATCCCTGTGAATCTATTCTCTAAATATCTGTGAAATATGCCTACTTTGAAAATGTTAACATTCAAAATGTACACTCTTCTCCTACTATAAACAATATAACATAGTCTATACTGATAACGAACTTAAAAATGAATTAGAATGGTATGTTATGAAAAAAAAGTAAATTTAACATTTTGTTCTACTCAATAAAGGTTATTCCTTCAAAGATTCTTAGAGAATACTAGGACCCCAGTGCACAAAAATTTGTGCACTGACGGGGGAGGGGAGGTGCCTCAGCCCGGCCTGTGCTCTCTCGCAGTCTGGGACTCCTCAGGGGATGTCCACCTGCTGGCGTGCCTTGTAAGGGGATGATGGCTGTTTGCAGGCTGGCCAAGCCCCCCCAGTGGGGACCCTCACCCCATGGGGGTGTGGCCAGCGTGAGTGAGGGGCTGAGGGCCATTTTTAGGCTGCCTACAGCTCCCATTGACCCAACTCCCAGCGAGGCTGGCTGGAATCAGGTTTCTGGGGTTTATTTATCTTCTATAATTGAAACATTGTTGCCTTGAGTCGAGGCCTAGGCAGGCAATGGAAGCCTCCTGTTTGCTTCAGCTCCATGGCTTCTATAATTGAAACATTGTTGCTTGAGCAGAGGCCCAGCTGACCTAGTCAGGCAGTTGCAACAGAAGCCTCCTGTTTACTCTAGCTCAGTGGCTGCCGGCCTCCATCTTGGCTGGGTTAATTTGCATATAGCTGCTCTGATTGGCTGGGAGGCATGGCTTGGCTGGTGGGCGTAGCTTAGGCATCTCAGAGTGATGATTAATTTGCATATTACTCTTTTATTAGATTAAATACATAATTGACACTGAATTCATAAGAATTTTAAAAATAGTATTATAATCACATCTTAAAATTAGTTTCTAAAACATATAAATATATAAAAATTATTTTACATCACAGAATTCCAAATGATTAATATTAAGTCTGTTTAAAATCAGATACATTAAAGAAACAATATGAAATGTCAGTGAGGAAAAGTTTGTTAATACCTTCAAATGACTAGACATAATGCAACAAATTGAGTCATAAATATTAAGAAGGAAATCTTAGCCATTTGGGATACACAGTTGCAATGTTTTAATCATATTTTTGAGCATAGAGAAAAGATGTTCAGTAGATGATTGGAAGCAAGTGCCATAAATATTTGTGGAGCAATTTAGTTCAATTTCTTCCTTAATACAGAAGAATGCAGATGAATGAAGAGGACTGGGAAATAAGAAAGAAATTGGGACACATAATATGAATAAAAGAATCATTTATTAGCACAGCTATGAGGAAAACTCATTGTAATATGGTTTGTTTGTTTCATGAGAGTCTCATTTCCTAAGCAGCTTATAGTTAGAAATAGCATCATATATTTTTAAACAACAAATTGTTTACTGTTGGAAATCAAATTGGAATATTTGTACTCTGCCTTAGGCAAACATTTTTGTTCTGCATTATACTGGAATAATAATAAAAGTAAACATATATACACAAACACACATTCATATACAGGTTATATATACTATATGTGTGTGTGTGTATTCATTTATATCCCTTTGATGGCTCAAATAATCATGCTACTTATACCCCAGCCTTCAATTACAAAGTAAAATGTGAGCATTGTGAAAAATCTTTCTAATTCTTGAAAAATAAATCAAATTATATACATGAAATATACATAAAATATATAATTCATCCCCATTTTTATTGTTATTTTGGTATAAAATTGTGGGTTTTTTCAAACGTGATTTTCAATGTTTTTTAAACTACATTGTTTACATTTCAATCATTGCAGGGCTTGCTTCTATATGTCCTTTTTTCCCCAGAGAAATTAATGCTAATCAAGTTAATGTTCTTGCTGCAAAGTGACTCACATTTGAAATTACCACTTGCAATAGACTGGCCTAAAATTACATAAAGACAAGTGAAGAAATTACATGCTACAAAGCAATCAATTCTACTTTTTATATTTTTACCTTTTTCTTTTAACTTGAAAAGTTTGCATTTTCCTCTTTTAAAAAGATCACAATGGAAATTTCATGTTCCTCTGTATTCTGGGAAAGCCTACAAGCATAAGCAGCATTCCAACAACACGAGCAGTACCTCAACATGTCACCAAGGCTTCTTCTCTCACACTCACAAGTGACAATAAGTGTATTATTTACCTTGTTTAAGGAGGAACTGTAAGACTTCCTCTAAACAGGAACCAGGGCACAATTCATAGCACATGTAAATGCCATGTGACTGGTCAGCAATGCCTTAGCCTCGCCCTACACATGTCTGCTTCCACACCGTTAAGAAATGCCGGAGCCTTCTTAGATCTAATAATATTGGCTTTGGCAACATCTCATCTAATGGGATTACGTTCTGAGAAGCCCAGGAAAAGCTGTTGTTATCCACCTCCAGCTCTACCCTCTGTCCTCTGCCCTCCAGAAAGTAATTAACTCGGCTCAGTCCCCTGTAGAGCTTCAACTCCTGGCTCCCGGCACCTTGCCCTGCCCATGGCCCGCAAATGAACACACAGTTCACAGCCGACTATTTCTATTTCACACTGAATCCGCCCTGAAAGTTCCCAATGTAGGGAGGGGGCAGAAGGGAAGATGGCTAACTCTTAATGATGGTTTGTTTGCATAGATTCCTCTTAGTGTGGATAAGAGTCTCTGTGAATCGAACAGATTGATCTCCACCTTCCAGTGTCTTAATTTTCTTTTCACCTTAGGAGGTGCGATGAATAACACTGCGCTCTGGGCTCCCAAAGGCCAATTCATAATTTGGTGCGCAGCCTCAACCAAGCTCAGGGCTGTATTCATCAAGCTATATGCATCATCCGGACTAAAGCGTTACCCGTAGGTTCTAGGTCATAGGATACAAGATACGTCCGCCTTAAAACAGCAGCCAATACTGGAGGGAGGACCTTCTGTACCCCAACACGCACAGGCCCAAGAATCAAGGAATGTAGGTAGACATGACCCCTCCCACCAATACACCGAATACTTATTTACAATAATGCCATCATTCTCTCCATGCTTTGTGCTCAGGAGATTCGGAAAACAAAGGAACCGGGAGTGAAACACTTAGCCAGGTGCCCAGGGGGCTGGAAGTGATGAGGACTATCTCCTAGCTATTTGGGGCATCTCTAGTGCTAAACCAATGTCATGGCAACAAGGAATGAAGCAGGTGAAAGTGGGAGAAGAGAAGAATAAAACTGTGTTTGCTAACACAGTACTGTTTCTCTTATCATATCACTTATACTGTATACAGTAATGGATTCTTTCACAAGCAGGGGAATTAAAACTTACGTTTGTGAAGTAACTCGCCCTGTCCACAGCTACTACTTGATTTTACGGCAGACAAGGTTAGAATTAGTACACCCTGGAAACAACCAGAACAAGGTAATGTCTTAGGACATTTTTGCTGAATTAGCAATGCATTATTGCTCTTTTTCCAAATCGTCAAGTTTTAGCAATTTTATTAATTCACAGTAATGAATAGAAGACACATTTTAATATAAGAAAAGAAATGACTATTTTTCATATGCTATTAATAAATTTTACCTGCATTCCTTCTCTCTTTTCCCAGAGAGTGGCATGTGTGTGGGGAAAAATGAAATGACATGGGACATGTTATAACTTTTTAAAATGCTGTCACATTCTCACCCACCTGCTTTTCTGTGTCACAGGACGGACGGGGAGGTAGCGAATTGTGCCAATATCACATCTTTTGTTAACCAGCTGAGCACCGCGAGCTAAAAGACCCTTCAACCCCCTTCAGCAGCAAGTGTATAAACGAAGTTAAAAATAAAATAGAGCTCTTCTCAGGGACCTCATCATCTATTCCTTTTACCCTGCATGACTTAAAAACCCAATGCTGGAATTTTGCTTCGCGTAATTATCCAAGTAGCATGCTGTTCTATTAGCTGTTTGAAAGAGGCCTAGAAATGAGGTCCTGGCCACCTTGTTATTAGAGGTCTCATGTCACACATGTCAATGTAGGAGAGTTGCTCTTTCGGTCCAGGTCTGAAGTCAGTGTGACAATTGAAAATCAACTCCTTCTAGTCCCACACATCCCTGCGTCCCTCCTCCAATGGTATGAATGGCATGTGATGTGCATTTCATCTAAAGTTTTCTGACTTTTGAAACTCCACAAGGGTTTGTGGGGAATGGATAACTAAAGTTATCTATTCAGCCTAAATTATGAAAAAAAATTAAAGCCAAAATCTTTCATATTCTCAAGGATGTCAGGCCAAGGAAGAAACTTGAGAATAATTACCTAGAATTAACAATTTGGGTCATGTTAGGCATAACGCGTAGATTAATATGTGGCTAATTTTGGTTATAGCAAGAAAACGAGATTGGAGCAAAAATGAATGGCAGTCTTTGGGAGCACTTAAAATTTTACTGCGTTATAATGATGTTTCGGACAGAAAAAAATGTTTGCAAGGAGAGCCTGCAGTCATTAAAGAGGATCAAGTGAAAGGCAGAATCCCTTTAAGATTATTTAAGCAAAAAGATTTGCATAATTATAAACAAACAGAAGCATAAATAGTTCATAATTTAGATCATCTTTAAGTGGCAGAGTAACCCTTCCAATTGGGGTGCTAGTTCATTGCTAAAAATATCAGTTACAGGGTTCAAAATGA
The DNA here is from genome assembly GCA_004026665.1 of Murina feae. Classification (NCBI taxonomy): domain Eukaryota; kingdom Metazoa; phylum Chordata; class Mammalia; order Chiroptera; family Vespertilionidae; genus Murina; species Murina feae. The sequence continues at coordinate 8,424 of PVJC01040186.1, forward strand.
AGGGGAAAATAATTAAATGATATAATTTTGAACATTTCTTTCCAATCAATTTTATAAACTGAACTATTTTTATCAGTGTGTTATAATTAAAAAGCTCATTTATTATTCACACTAGAGGCTCCGTGCACAAAAATTTGTGCACTCGGGGGGCGGGGTCCCTCAGCCCGACCTGTGCCCTCTCGCAGTCTGGGACCCCTCGGGGGATGTCCACCTACTGGCGTTCCTAGCCAGCCTGGGTGAGGGGCTGATGGCTGTTTGCAGGCTGGCCAAGCCTCCAAGTGGAGACCCTCACTCCATGGGGGTGTGACCAACCTGGGTGAGGGGCAGAGGGCCGTTTTCAGGCTGCCCACAGCCCCTTCAGGGTTTGGGTCCCTACTGGGGTGCCTGGCTGGAAACAGGTATCTGGGATTTATTTAACTTCTATAACTGAAACTTTGTTGCTTTGGTCCCCTGCTCAAAGCCTGGTTTGCCCCTGGCAACCCAAGGTCCCAGCCCAGCAGGTATGTGAGGTTTGTTTATCTTCTATAATTGAAACTTTGTAGCCTTGAGTAGAGCTCAGGGCCCACAGGGCCCTGGCTTCCTTCATTGCCTGAGGCAACTCCAGCCCCATGGCTGCCACCATCTTGGGTTAATTTGTATATTTGGTCCTGATTGGTTGGTGGGCATGGCTTGTGGGTGTAAGGGAGTGAGGGTTAATTTGCATATTATTCTTTTATTAGATTAGATTTATTTTTTTTCAAAGTGAGCATTGATATGCCTTACATTTTAATGTAATTAATCCTATTCAAATTCTCTAAAAACTAACACATGAACTGATCTAATTTCCACATTTAAATTTAAATACTATAGACTATCATACTATTTTTTCCAGATTCCATGTGTATCCAGATTACAAATCAAATTAATTATTTTGAGTGCTAGACTAATTGATTTTATCAGAAAATATCAAATTAGCTTGACTATGTATAACTAATTTTGATTTGATACATCTGTGTATATTGCACATCTGACTGACTGGATTTCTCATGAGAAACACTTGGTATAAATGTGTCTGTGAGTATGTGTGTGTATGTATGTGTGCATGTGCACACACACAATTTTAGTTGACTATTCATATTCAAAGCATTTTAAATAACCAACATCTCAAATTTAAAGCTATCACACTTCAATTTAATTATCGTGATTTTTGGTTGGTATTTGGTCTTAAATTTAATTGAATTTATTTCATATCTGATCATTGACTTAATGGTGATATACTCTTTCATTTTCAGATAAAATTAACACTGTGAGAAATGTAAAGACCAAGAGTTTAAATGTCAGTTAGAATTATGCTAATACGAATATAATTATAAAAATAACCATACTGTGATGAGAAAGGCCATTTTAAATTGTGACATGCAGTTATTTTTAAGTGAATCTCAAAAGTGTAAATGAGATACAGCTATGAATAGCATAAAGTATAGGACTCACCTCAAAAGTTTCTTAAATTTTTTTTTTTGCCTAATCTTTTGGAATTTCTCTAAATATCAGTTGTATCATTAACATTTAAACAAATGCCTACTCCTTAAAAAACAAAGCATTATCTTCTTTTGAGAAATGAATATGTAAGGAGATCTAGCCAGAAATTGGGGAACAACAGGTGTCTGCAACTGCTTATATACAAGTTTAAACCCCTCTATGAAACCCAGCTATGTCATTTGGTTTTCTCCTAATTTACTCAGTATAACCACATTATTATTATTTTGTTCCTCAAAACAGGTAGCTTCACCCAATCCCTCACTTCTGCCATTTGCCACTTCTAATGGGAAGTTCTATTGGATTGTGCATTGCTTCTTTCTCTTCACTCTAATGCCTTAGCTTCATTAGCCCATGATGCATTTCACTCTCCATCTTAGTCCAGAGTCTCATCATTTCCTGAAGGATCACCGCTACAATTTTTAGCATCTCATCTTTACGTTCCTCAAAATCTTTAAACAACATAACTCCCTCTCAATGGAAATACATACATTCTGATGTGTTTTCCCTCCTAGGCCTTAAATTCACAAGACCCCAATTTTGTAACCGTCAGCAACTCCGTGTCACAAGACATTCTGCTATCATCAGTGTGCATGTCTGTTGAAAGACTGCTCAGCTTAAATTGATTACTACCCGGAAACAAAAAAAATAAAGATCAATTTAAAGAGAAAAAATTAGGAAATTCAGACAAGTCAAACTATATCTCCAATAAGCACATCAATTTTTACAAAAAGTGAGATTCTACAGTAGGGATGTCAGAATTCCAAGAACGTAGACAACATTTAATAAAAAAGCCTTTATATATATTGTTGATTTCAGAGAGAAGAAGGGAGAGGGAGAGAGGGATAGAAACATCAATGATGAGAATCACTGATCAGCTGCCTCTTGCACGCCCCCTACTGGGGATTGCGCTCACAACCTTTTGAAATGTGTCAGTCTGAGTTTCACCCTGGCTGGTTTGGCTCAGTGGCTGGAACATCAGCCCTCAGACTGAAGGGTCACAGGGTTGGATTCTGGTCAAGGGAATGTACCTAGGTTGCAGGTTTGCTCCCAGTCCAGGTGTCTGTGGGGGGGGCAATCAATTCATGTGTCCCTCTTTCATTGATGTTTCTCTCTGTGTGTCTCTCCCTCTTCCACTCTCTCTGAAAATTAATGGGAGGTAAAGAAGTCCTCTGGTGGGGATTAACATAAACAAATGAATGAATGAATGAATGAATGAATGAATGAATGAATACATAAATAAGTAAATAACAAAAATAAAAAAGGACCTGAGTCTCTATGCGCAGCCCTTCTAATGAATCTCCACACTACCAGACTACCGACACCATGCCTCTGCAGACTAATGACTATTTAAAAGTATCATCTTGAGCAGTATTTCACTGGTAACATATTCCTCCCTCTGTTTGATATAAGAATACAGGCGATCACATAACATTTCCTATGGATTTATGACATTAAGAAATATATTTGGCTCCAGGGAAAATGTCAATGGAGAAGTATATTAAGGATGAGTATCTATTTATACTGGAAAGACGATGAAAATTAATCTTCCCTAAATCTGAACTATTTATACATATATCACTACTGCACAATCCGTTGGAAGATGAAATGTTTACCCTAACATTATAATACCTGGCACAAGTACCCATGTCTGTAAAACTTTCTTCTAGGTTGCCATTGGCAGAAGCAGCCCAGCGGAAATTTGAGTGACATAGTTTGTAGAACTGATGCCAACAAGTTAGGAGTAATTCTCTCTTTGAAAGCTCATTTGTCACAATACTTTTAAGAGAAAATAATTTAAAAGAAAATTGCCATTTGACATTACCCAGGGACATTACGGTAGCCTCATGCCTCTCCTCCACAAGAAGCATCGCCCACCATTAGAACAAGTAACAGGAAGTCTTTTGCTTGTCCCTTGCTGGTGTGGCTCAGTGGGTAGAGCATCGGCCTGGGGACCAAAGGTTCCCAGCTTTGATTCCAGCCAAGGGCACATATTCTGGTTTCGGGCTCAATCCCTAGTAGGGGGCATGCAGGAGGCAGCGATCAATGATTCTCTCTCATCATTGATGTTTCTATCTCTCCCTCTCCCTCTCCCTTCCTCTCTGAAATTAATACAAATATGTATTTTGGAAGTTTAAAAAGAAAGCCTTAAAAAAGAAGGAAGTCTTTGGGATGGATTGCTAAAATGACCTTCCTTATAACATTTTCTGCATTTGTGGTAGGTAAAGCTACTTAGTGTTTGGCCAATGATAACCTATATGAAGCTCTTACGTGATCTGTGTAAAACTCTTAGACCTGGGCTAGACCATAGTGAATGCCTGGTAGCTATTACTTTTGCATAAGTGTTCTTATTGCTGTAAGAACTACCATGGCAGTGGGACTTCCACGGCATGTCCCCTCATATGTCCCCATGCCTGGCACCAGTGAAACTGCACTTGAGAGCAAACTCTAAGTTTATAGGTTTCTAGTTTGCAAATAATTTGTGTTTAAGAATTCATTGCACAGCATTTACTTGCCAATAATTTAGACAGTAAGCATCGATTTGCAATAATTCAGGTAACAATTGTAAGTACATGAATGAAATACCTTATATAAGAAAAGTAGATAGGGAGACATCATTGTGTTTTTTCTTACTACAGAAAGTTATACACAAAATTGGTTTTAGTTGAACATAAACTACCTTCTTCAATGTTTTCCAAACTGACATAGAAAATGATATTTGTTTAAGAAATTATTATTGATAGAAAATGCATTCATATTGTAATTAAATGTGTGCAATATATCAGAGACCTGCACACTTTGTTTTGGCGGAACGCTGTAGTTAAATGTTCTAGGCTGTACCGACCACTCATTCTCTCCCTGCTGCTGCTGCTGCTTCTTCCTATCCTTTTAAAAAAGCATTTAAAAATGTCTTGTAATTTGGCCCTTGAGCTGTGTAATTAGCCAATCCTTGCCAATATATTATTATTGCTTCTCTCACTGCTTATTACATTTTTGAAAGTTGCTTCAAGAAAGTTGTTTAAACATTATAATTTTCCCTCCTTAATTTAAGAATAATAATTTTAAACCTCTATTAACATATATTCTGGTAAATTATGTTATGAGAGATAACCTCTTCCTTGCCCCCAATTCATCCAGTTTTCAATGTTTGGGAATGTCTCCTGGGGCACCTAGGATCTCTCCACATTGACTATAAAGGTCTTTTATACTATGCTTAACAGCAATATAATGTTTTACTTAACACAATTCAAGGTACTTATGTAAGCATAATTGATTGTTGGAAGGGCTTTTTTGAATAACACAGTAAATTTTTTATCTATCAAATTACTTCTCTTTGTCCTTCAGCAATTTCGTCATTAACTTTTCATTCTCAGTCATGAATTGTTCATACTTGTACCTTCTTCTCATCAGGTTAAAGGGGAAGGCAGTTTTTATGCACTTTCTTCCAGAATATCATATCTTATATTGCACATTTGGACTTTTAAGAAAATATCCACTATGGAACATGTATGTAGAGGAGCAATAATGAATCAGCAAATTTTAAAGAGGTAAAAGGGAAACTGTTGAATTGGAAAAGAGTAAGGAAGATGGACATAAGCTTTACAAAAATCCAGGGATAGGGAAATAAAGCACAAAAGATACTGGGCCCACAAACTACTGTAGCGCCAGATTTTAAAAAAGAACATAAAACCATCAGATATGAGTTGTAATATTAGTAAACTCATTATGCTAGCTTTAACATGTATAACTTCATTTAATCATACATACAATACCATAAAGAAGGAATGTCTATTTCCATTTTATAGATAAAGACAACTTTACAGACCTTATCAAGGACAGTAGGAATTAAATGCCAAGTCTACTTGAGTCCAAAGTTCAGAATGGTCATATTGCCATATTATTTCTCAATCTAGGGGATTACTTGAAAAGTATGACATGCACTTGAGTTCATATGGATTATTTCAATGAATTCAGTTCTTAAGTTATAAATAATTCCAAGTTAACACAATTAACTGTAATGAAGAGATTGAGAATGAGAAATGGTATAGGCAATCCTCAAGTTTTATGGTCAGCAACAAGTGACTAGCATGTTAAGTACAATTGATATTATGCAATGACATATCATACATGTGTTCACATAACGTGATCATGATAAGGACTGTTAGCTAATTTGTTCATTTAAGTCTTTGTTCTGACAAAGCAAGGACTCTATTTTCACTCGATTACTCTCCTCCCTCTCCTTCCTCCACCATCTCCACACATACACTGATATTCAGTGGAAGGTTATTATGCCAGGACTTAAATTATACTAAATCAATTATAACACATAAATTACCATAACTTCATGAGAGTATGTTGATAGATAATGATTTGATTAAACTCTAATGTCTTTACATATTCTCATACTTTTCTCTTTATTTTATCACTTAGGAAATAAATCTGTAATATATATTTGCACAACTGCATTCAATCTTATAAAATGACTAGTATCTCCCAAAATATGTAACTGATTTAGAATAGGTGTTGGTAAGCATTTTATGCCTAAGGTGTAGTGATTGGGATACTACCTAAGTGCTGAGACAAACAGGTTTCTAAAAACTGTATTGATACAATTCTAAAATAGTAATTATTATTTCTGTAATGCTGAGCCACTGGAAAATAAAGAAATTGTTTTGGGGGGGGGATAATATTTTACTTGGATGGACTTCAAAGTTAGTATTTGTCATATTATTTCTGATGGTAGTTCAAAGTTAGTATTTCTTATCTTTAAGACTGATTGAAGTGCTATTAATGCTGATCTGTAAAGATATTTTTCACATTTTATCTTTGGAAATGCTTTTTGATACTGACTGATACTTCCAAGTATTGATATTCTGTCCACAAGCATCTGCTATTAATACATCATATTCATGCCATGACAGGCAGGCATAGAATTCCATGAGATGTTTCTCTTGAGAGTTGATTTCTTCTTGTTATTAATTATTTGTTTCTCCAATTGTCTCAGGGTTGCCCGGTGGGAATGCTCTCATTTTTTTTTTCAGCATTTTGCTGCTTTTGGCAAAAGTATAGATACCATGAATCATTCTTTCCATGCCTCAGCCCTCTCTCTTAGAAACCCTATTTTCTTTTGTTGGAGAATGGCATTCAGAAGATAAGAGTGTAAGCTGGCTATGCTCACAGCTACTGGTTCAAGGCTACCAGACTCTCCTTGCAAACAGCCAAAGAATATGAAAAAAATATATATATATATAAATACACACATATATATATATAAAATTATTTATATACTAGGGGCCCGGTGCACAAAAATTTGTGCACTCGGGGTGGAGGGAGTCCCTCAGCCCGGACTGTGCCCTCTCACAGTCTGGGACCCCTCAGTGGATGTCCTAGGATGGCCCCAGTCTGCCAGGCGCCTTTTGTGTGTGTGTGTGTGTGTGTGTGTGTGTGTGTGTATGTGTGTGTGTGTGTGGCCACTGGGACCTGCCCCCAGCCGCATCTGAGGCTCGGAGCAGTCCTCCTGTGTGTGTCTACCTGCCGGGGGCCTGCCCCAGGCACACCGTGGAGGCTTGGAGCAGGCACCCCCTCTATGATGATCTCTCAGACTCTTGCCCTCCCCTGCATGTTGTTCTCTTTTTTGAGCATGGCCAGGGCTGGGTGCGGCCTGCCTCCCAAGCTTGCCTACTGCCCATCTTCCTCCAGCCACCAGAAAGCAGGGAAAACCCCGCCTTGCGGTCAGGCCAGCCTTTTCCTGCTCCCTGATCCTCGGAAGGGACCTGGGAAGCCACCAAGCAGGCCGCCAACTCTTTCCCACTCACCTGTCCCCTGCTGCCTTCCTTTCCCCCTTCCCGGTGCCGCCAAGGGGTCTGGGGAGCTGCCAAGCAGGACCCCAGCCCCTGCAGCCTTGCTTTCCCGCTCCCCGATGCCCCGCAAAGGGCCTGGGCAGCCACCAAGCAGGCCACCGGCCCCTTGCCGCCTC
>PVJC01040187.1:0-15911 GCA_004026665.1 Murina feae
GAGCCTCAGATGCGGCTGGGGGCAGGTCTCCAGTGGTGACACACACACACACATACACACACAAGGCGCCTGGCAGACTGGGGCCATCATAGGACATCCACTGAGGGGTCCCAGACTGTGAGAGGGCACAGGCCGGGCTGAGGGACTCCCTCCACCCCGAGTGCACAAATTTTTGTGCACCGGGCCCCTAGTTTAAAAATAAACAGCACCACAGACCTGGTGCTCACAAAGCAACACTCAGCTTCCCTCAAGTGGGACACAGGCCCCGCCACCATCCCGGAGCAACACTCCACCAAATCGCAGCCAATGCTGCCAAACCCCATGTCGCAAAATGCGGTTCACAGCCCAGCCCAGCCCAAAAACGGTGGCTGTGGGTGCTGGGCAATGACGTCACATAGCAATGCCTGGCTTCCGCTCCCTAGCAACTAGCCTCCTTGGAGTTTTTTCAGCCCAGGAAGACAACTTGCTTTATACTGAGGTGCAAACATTTTACAGTTCAATCAAATGTTTGTGAAGCGTTTTCCCATGCCTCATCTCATTTGATGCTCACAGAAGTCCTGGAGTAGGTAGATAGGAGACTCGGTAGAATCCTATTTTCTTTTAATTAGACGGAAAACGGAGATTTATTGACCTGACTGAAAAGAAGAAGTGGTAGACCTTGAAAATTACTTCAGATTTTCTCACTGTGCAGAATATAGTCAAACATTGTTACAGTTAAATATTTTATCCTTTGTTCTCCCTGAATTATCTATAACAATAATAATCTGCTTCACGTTGATATTTACTGCTGTGTTGCTGACAATTACCTGAAAGAGAAATTGGGGTGCTTCACTGGGCTGAAAAAAGTTTAGCTACTTCAGAAAGCAGGTCTAACTAAGCAAGTGCATCTAGACATATAAAAAGCTAGGTTGACTCATGCATGCACGATACATATAAAGCTCTCACTGGCGCCAATCACACACATGTGTTTTAATCTGTCATTGTAGATCGTGAATTTGGTTGACATATCTATTATAGAGAAAGGGTGAATAGCGATATTAAAATATTTATTCTAATTAATTTCTTTTCAATGTGCATGAATCCATGCACTGGGACACTAGTCTATTTATAAGGTTTCAGAAATGTTTTGGAGGTGGTGGCATTTGAATTGGGTTTTTAATTATGGGTAGAAATGACCTCACCTATTCCTTTAAAAAATATGTTTTTTGTTTTTTTTTTTTTAATTGATTTCAGAGACAGGGAAGGAGAGAGAGAGAGAAACATCAATGATGAGAGAGAATCATTAATTGGCTGCCTCCTGCACACACCCTACTGGGGACTGAGACCACAATTCAGGCATATGCCCTGACCAGGAATCAGCTGGCGACCTCCCGATTCTTGGGTCAATGCACAACCACTGAGCCACACCGGCCAGGCACACCAATTCTTTTTGATTATCAAACAGCAGTCATCCTTTGTAAAACAGTTTCCAGATATCTATAAAGATGTTTTTAGTGTTAGATAATATCCATTCTTCACTAAACCAGACTAGGATTATATGCATTGTTTAGCTTGATTTTCCTGGTCTGGTTAACTACAAACCTGAGACAATTTTTAAGTATAATAATAATGGTTATTCATAGAAATGATTGATTAGGTTGTGCTTTTCCCATGATCCTTGAAACACAAGAGTGGTAATAAAGAACAAATCCTGTATCTTTTGGATCTCAATTTTCCTTGATTTCAAAATTAAGGGGTTAAATAATACAATCTCCTTCAACTTTATTATTATACTAGGGGCCTGGTGCACAAAATTTGTGCACTGGGGGAGGGTTCCTCAGCCCAGCCTGCCCCCTCTCACATATTGGGAGGCCTCAGGGGCTGTCCTACTGACAGCTTAGGCCCACTCCCTATTCCCCTTGGGGAGTGGGCCAAAGTCGCAGTCTGGCCTCCCTTTGTGGGAGGTGACCAGGCTAATCAGGGGAAGCCGCCAGCCCCATCACCCCGCTGCTGCAGCCACTGCCAGTCATCACAGCCACCAAGGTGTTTTCATCAACATGAACTCCAGTACCTTCACCATGAAGAAAGGACAACTTTCTTCAGGCATTTTCAAGATGTGTCTTTCATAGGATATGACCTTTCCTCCTTTCCCTTTCCCCTTTCCCTTTCCCTTTCCCTTTCCCTTCCTCCCTTCCTCCCTTCCTTCCTTCTCCTCACCTGAGAATATGTTTCCATTGATTTTTAGAGAATATGGAAGAGAAGGGAAAAACAGAGAGAAACATCAAAGTGAGAGGAACACTTTGATTGGTTGCCTCCTGCATGAGCCCTGACCTGGGCCCCTGCCAGGGAAGAGCCTGCAACCTAGGTACATGCCCTTGGTCAGAATTGAACCCACACCCTGAAGTCAGCAGGCTAAGGCATTATGCACTGAGCCATAAAGGCTAGGACAGGATATGACATTTCTTAGCCCTCCAGCAGTGGACCTTCATTTTTTTTCTCCAGGAGTGTGGTGGAAAAACCCTAGATCACTTTTTAAAACTCTTATTACCCAAGTTACTAAGAATATTACCAGTGGCATACAGGGAGCTTAGCCAATGAGCTGTAAGAAAAGGTGTTTCCTCTGTAGTTCACTCTAATCACCAGCTCCACCCTTGCTCCTCCAATCCCAGCTGCACCCCTGCTCAGGCCTGTAATCTCTGGCCTAGGATGCAGGCCTGGGCAGAAGACCCCCAAGCCCCTACGATCACCAACTTCACAGAGCCCAGGCCTCTGCAATCACTGGCTCTGATCCTGCCTCCTGCCATCGCCGGCTCTGCCCTTGCCCCACTGCAGTCTCTGGCCAAGGCTGCAGGACTGGGCAGGGGACTCCCAGACTCCTGCTTTGCCAGCTCCACTGGTGCCCAGACCCCTGCGATTGCAGACTTCACCCCTGCCCCTCCGATCGCTGGCTCTGTGCAGCCCAGGCCCCTGCAATCTCTGGCCTTGCCCCTGCCCAGGCCTGAGGCCTCTGGCCCAGGGTTATGCCTGGGTAGGGCACCCTCATACCCCTCCGATCACTGGCTCTGCCCCTGCCCCCTCCAATCACCGGTTCCGCCCTTGCCCATGCCGAAGGCCTCTGGCCTGGGCAGGGGGGACCCCCAGGCCCCTCTGATCACCTGTTCTGCCCCTCGGGCCCCCTATGTCCCCTGCCACCTGCCTGGCTAACAGGCCTGACCATGTCAGTGGCAGGGCTGAGCCAGACAGGGCGCCACCATCTCGTGGCTATGTGGGTGGCCATCTTTGTGATGGAGTGATGCCTAATTTGCATATTATTCTTTTATTAGATAGGATAGCATTTCCAAAGAAATACAAAATAGGAAGTTTTCCTTGGCAAATATGATGATTTATTTTTCCTCATAAATGACACCATAGATTTAAAAAGAGTAGCCATTTTGTTTCAAATTGTATTATAAACTGGGCCTTGGTTATAAACTGGTTGATATGGCTTTCATTTCAAGATATTGAGAAGCAAGTATATAGAATATCCTGGAAGTAAAGAAATAATACTATACTATGAAAACATGTGATATATAACTATGAAAATTAATGACTACTTAATAGCATTTATAAATTCCCTCCTAACATTTTACTAGGTAGAATGAAAAAAGTATAGGCTTTGGATTCAGATCTTGGATCTGCAATTTTCTAGCCTGTAAAGAGACTGTTCCATGATGTTATTGCTGTCTGTCCCATAGGTTGAACTACTGCCAGAATGGAGGTTGCTTTCTGTAAATTCCCTTAGAGATTGTCTAATCATACCTGATGTTCATTCTGACATAAATCAGTACCACTCCCAGGTCTCCTGCTATGTACTGGTTCCTGGAGCAGGTTGTTGTCCTGACCTGGTAGCATTAATGTACTAACACTCCTGACTATTCCTCCTCCATCCCCATCCCCACCTCCCCAACCTGTATAATTCTTTGATGCCTGCCAAGTAGCATGGGAATCCCATTTTATCTTGCAGCTTTCCAAGACATGCCTCGTTTGTAAATTTTGCATAATAAAGTGTATTAATAAATTGGAGTGGCGAACCTCTTTCTTCAGTCTGGCCCTGCTCTCCACTTATGTTTTCTTACCACATACAGTTTGTTGGGTAATTATGAAGATTAAAAGAGACCATATATGAAACATGTTATTTGTTCCTCATATCCATTCTCTTTTAGTATTCCTGATTTTTAGCTTGTATGGTCATATGACCATGTTCTAGTCATCAGAAAGTCAATGTAATTTCCAAGATGAGTTCTCCTTTTTACTTTTCTCACTTGTCTAGCTGGATGAAATGTTGTGGTGAGTCAACCAGACCCCGTGGTGAGGGCAACACTTCAGGGATGGTTAAACAAAACAGATGGCAGAATAACAAGAATGAAGATGCTTAGGTTCTTGACACTGTGGGGCTGCCAGATCAGCTCTGGGTATCTTCTACTTAGAATTAGAATATACAAATGAAATAAAATTTCTGTCTTAAGCCACTGTGTTTGGGGGTTTCTTAAGAGAGGAGCTGAGCTGTACCCTAATTGGTACAATATTCAAGACTGGTTCAGTGCTTAACACACAGGTAACCCTTGCCTTTCCCCCCTTCTAATTAGAGTTTATAATTTCATAAGGCAGATACACATGAAGATGATTAATCACATCAGTAGTCAATTATCAATGTGTGAAAAGGTATGAACATAGCTTAATAGGGTTCTGGGAGGCACATGTAGAAGTATATGCAGGAACTCACCCAATAGTTCACTCAAGATTTGTGCATCTAATTGTATATAAATTTCACCTCAAAAAGAGCAAAAAGAAAAAGAGAACTGTTGGGCCTTACAGAGGATCTAACAATTAGACTGGGCCCTGAATATGAGAAGGATTTCAATAAGTAGAGAATGAGAGGGAAGAACATGCATTTGAAAGGGCAGAGGTACTGGGTAGTCTTTACTATAGTGCTTTTATGGACTGGAAGTATTCTACTTATGGAAGTCTAGCAGATGTGCAGATGAGAGGAAGTTCAGACAGGATAATCAGGGCCACCATCTAAGACTGTGCCCCATTACAAAACCCTAAGGGCAGGATTCATACTGGAACAGTAGTATCCCCGGGAGATGTAGATTGCACTAACTGCATAAACTACATGCAGCAGACTCAGTTATGGCCAGATTGTAGTAGACCTTGAAATTTAGACTTTAAGAAATTTAGACTTTAACCTGCTGAAAGGAGAAATGAAGGATTTACAAGTAGGAGATGCACATGTTTTAGAAAGGTAAAGTGGACACCAGCAAGGAATATAAACTGAGGTAGACAAAATGGGAATATCCATAGGAAAATTGCTCTATTCTGGGTGGAAGATGAGGGCTTGAATAGAGCAGGGGAAATGGAAGGTGGATGGATTAAAAAGACATTTCAAAGGTAAAATCAACAGAATTAATTGGCCAATCAGATCTAGACAAGGTGGAAACATTCAGAATATACCTGGGATAGGGCTCTGAAATCTACATTTTGATAAGCACAGAAACCCAGGCGATACTGTTGAAGTTGGTTCATCAGTCATAATTTTCAAAATTCTAGGCAGACAAGTTGGAGAAAGATAAATATCACATGATCTCACCCCTATGTGGGATATAATGATCAACATAATTTGAATAGATCCAGAGACAAATGGTAGGGGAGAGGGGGTTAGAGAGCACCCAAAGGACTTGTATGCATGCATATTAGCATAACCAATGACACAGACACTGGGGTGGTGGGGGCTTGCCCGGGTGGGAATGGCTGGGGGGGAGGGTCAATTGGGGAAAAAGAAGATGCATGTAAAACTTTAGACAATGATAATAATTTAAAAAATACTAGGCAGACAAGACAGGGCTGATAGCCAGATACAGAGAAACAGGAAGAAAAATTTTTTTGGGGAAAGGTATTCAATTTTGGACAAAAAATTATGTCTTGAAGAGATATAATTAACACTAGGCAGGAAAAATGTAGCTACTAAGTGATATAAAAATCTAGAGGAGAAATAAAGACTAACTACGCCTTCCCTCCTGCTTACATTCTTTAAGTACTGATTTGGATGTCCAGTGTTCTTTGATACAGTTAACCAGACCAAAATCTTTTTTCCATTGCAGGAAAAAAAAAACTAATTAAAAAAATATTTGTTTTTTGTGATTTCAAAGAAAGGAAGGGAGAGGAAAAGAAAGATGAGAAATATCAATCAGCTGCCTCTTGCACACCCCCTACTGGGGATTGAGCCTGAAACCCGAGCATGTGCTCTGACCAGGAATTGAACTGGCGACTTCCTGGTGCGTGGGTCCACGCTCAACCACTGAGCCACACAGATTGGGCAAAAAATCCCTAAAATTTTGGGTAAATAGTGGGGAGAGAAAGAAGCAATATGCATTATTGTACCACTTGATGTCATAAGATGTACACTTTTTTTCTCCCAAGTATAAACCAAAAGGGAATAGGCCCACTTATTATCTATATAATGTCAGAAGGAAAACTAGGTAATGCATAAAATAGAAAGGCATTTTAATAGAAGTCTGTTGTCTTATGTAAAGAGACTATTAGCCAAATAGGTAGAAGTGTTAGCTAATGCTTTCTTCTGTTAACCCTTATATACTATTAAATAACACACAAAGCAACTCTTGTAGCATGTTTGAGTGTGTGATTTTTCTTAAGTCTTTATTTTCCACTCTACCAAATTCATGACAATACAATAGTATCACTAATGATCTTTAACAAGAGTAGGACAACAATGTATCTATTCTCTGGTCTTAACAAAAAAAGTTTGGGGAAAAAACAAACTTTCAAGTTATCTGAAAAAGGTCCCCCAAATAGAAGACAATCATGTAAGAGATGTCACAGGATGCACCAGATTCATAAAGAAAAAGAGGCAATTAATCTCATGAATCAACAGATTAGGGGCCTCTCCAGCATCTCTTGACATATTTACTGTAAAAAAACAAAACCATTAGAGAACTCTTTTTTTTAAAAGAGTTAAATTTCAGAAGACAGACAGAGGACCTTTTCACAAAAGGCCTGTTTTCTCTTAAATCACAGTTTAAATTGCTGAGCAGTCATTTAGCCTTCAGAATATTACCAATGATAAATGGGAACAGGCAAAAGCCCACATAATTATAAAACTGTACCCTGTGCTCTTATCCACTGGCATGGGACTCTACAGCCCTTCATATTCCTGCTTTTAATTTCCCCAGGGTCACTTACAGACTGTTGGGCAAATGCTTGCAAGTCACAACTTGTTTTATTAGAAGTAATTGTGAGAACTCCAGTAAGAAAATAAATAAGATTACAGAGATCTCCAGATCTACATTTTCAGTCATTCCCAAGATGTTTAGGGTGTGACTTTAAATGTATTAATATGATAAAACTTTAAAACCAGACATACTATTTTTACACCATGCAACACACTCTAACTGCTGAATACTCCTGAGATATGACCCAAAAATCTCTGCATAGCCTGACAAACCAATCTCTTAAATCTGTATTTCTGCCCAAATCACCTAAGCTTCCACTCTTTTCGGGGCCACACCAATTTTTTCTCAAATATGAATATTCAGACCTAGTAAATCCTAATACTGTTATAGTGAAGTTTAATAAGATTTTTGGTTTGCTATTTCACTTCCTTTTGTATCTGGAAAAAATAAAAAAAATACTATAAAATAAAGATTCCAAACAATTTTTAGATGAGACCACATCTTGTGTAATAATTTCTCTATTACAATATTTATAGATTACAATCAAATTTAAAAAGCCTAGTCAACCAAAGATAAGGTCAGAATTGGAATAGAGAATACATGTCAAGTCTGGACATGCTTATTGATAGGTAAGAGTGCAAGTCATTTAACCTTTCTGTGGACCTCAGTTCCCGCATATGCCACAATTTAGTAGGTAGGGGTAGAGCATGCTGCAGGATATAGGTTTCCAACCTGTCAATACATTAGAATCATCAAGGGTAGTTAACACACACACACACAACACCAATGATCAGCAAATAGTGTCCAAGACTTCTTGGGTCATATTTGGTGATAGTGGAGCGGGGAGGAGCAGAAGTGACACAGATTTAGAATCACTGTCAAAGGAATGTCTAGGTATAACTGGGAAAGCTACTGTCCTCCATAAAACACTACACAAATATGCACCAAGGTAGGGAAACAGGCTTTCATAGTGTCCTTTTATTTCACAGTAATCTGTGTTTTTAATTGTTCCAGAAGTATATAGAATATGAAAACAAAAATAGCAGTTGCCTAAGGTAGATAATTTTTTAAAGGTATTTTGATATGTTGGCAGATGGCCCAGAGCAATAGCACTCTAATAATATTGTCTCCATAAAATTTCCACAACACATCAGTCTATAAAAGTGTTTCATCTATGAATGGAAGAGATTTACTTTAATGGCATTTGCACTGAAGTTCATGTATTTGAGTGTGACCACAGCTCTTCTACCAAGTAGCAGTGACCTACCAACACTCTAATCATCTCAATTCTATTTAAATTCTCAAACTATCTGCAGATAGTTGAGGACATAGATCCCAATGGCATGTCTTCAATCCCGAAGAAGCACATAGCCATGGAACAGAAGGACAATTTTAGTCTTGTTTGAATGTCAATCATCCCAACAATGAAGGAGGCCGTTCTCTATTTTCTCATGGGAAACATTAGGGTCAGAGGTAGGGACAGACATCTACTAAAGTAATATTACTTGCTAGATATTTTACATAAAATACCTTAATCTTCCATCTGTAGGAGCATACATTTTCTTTTTTTTCTAGATAAGGAAATAAGTCGTCAAAAGTTAAAATACATTGACTAAGGTCACAGAATTAGAAAATGCAAGACCTAGAAAAATCCAGGTCTGTGACATAAAAATCTAATCTCTAGTTCTTCTTACTCTAATTTAGTTTTTATTTTGTAATTAAAGCTATCTATCTATCTATCTATCTATCTATCTATATTTTAATTAGTCAATTTCATAGGGCTTAAGAAAAACAACAGTCCCTTGCTCTCCTCTCCCCATTCCTGCTTCACCTTAGCAACAGTTTTCAGCTCTTTTGATTTATTGTTTCTGGTATTTCTTTCTGTACTCTAACATGCTACACTGGCACTATTAATTTTTCAGTTTTATCCATCTTCCCACTATGCAAAATAAGGATTAAGGTCTCTTTATAAAACTCCCTCTCTGATTAATGTCCTCCCTATTCTATTTTTTGGTTAAAGTTTCACTTTCTTAGGACTATGTAATGCTATTCACTGCTGAATGATATAACAGAGTGGTGGGCAAAAGAATATTTACAGTTGTGAATACTCAAAACACAGAGTTTATTCTTGCATTATTTACTTACTATTACACTATTTGTATTACAACTGTAAATCTACTTTTGCCCACAACATATATTATGGCTTTTTCCTTTTCTAAAAAAACTTTCCCTGAGAAAACTTTACTTTATTTTTTTCTTTTTTGTTTTAACCCTCACCCGAGGATATATTTTTTACAATGATTTTTAGAGAAAGTAGAAGGAAACGGGAGAGAGAGAAACATCAATGTAAAATATGATTGGTTGCCTCCTGCATGTGCCCAGACCAGGCAGTGATCAAGCCAACAACTGATGTACATGCCCTTGATCAGAATCGAACCCTTGACTCTTCAGCTTGAGGGCTGACACTCTATCCATTGAGCCAAACTGGTTAGGGCAGTTTATTATTATCACTAATACAACTCCCCAATCCACTCGAACATTTGTTATTTTATCAATTTAAATTTTTAGAAGAAGCGCTCCTTGAGCTTTCTGACTTGCTTCAGGCTAGACTTGTTGCCCTCTATGCCTAAAGGAGACCTCCTTTCACCTTGAATTTGGGGATTCCCTTTGGGATCTCCGTCCTATCTCAACTATCTTTCTCTAGTTGAATCCCTCATTTTCATATCCCAAATCTTTATCCTTGTTTACTTGTCCATTTGGTGAAGTTAATCCTGCAGTAGCTTCTTTTGAGAAAGTGTTTGTGAAGTACATTTTTGAGACCTTACATAACTAAAAATAGCTTTACTCTAGCCTCAGATTTAACTGATAGTTTCCAGGTTAAGAGTTCTAGATTAGAAATAATTATTCCTTAGAATTTGGAAAGGCTTGCTATGCTCTCTTCTAACTTACATTTGTTTTTGTTGAAATCCAGAGACATTTTGATTCCCGATTTTGTACTTAACCTATCTGGAAGTTCGTCCTTCAGTTTGTGAGATTTCTGGAATTATTTTTTGGGCAATTTCATTTCTTCTGTGTCCCTTTCTGGGACTCCGACTATATGGATGTTGAAACTTCTAAAGTGGTTCTCTAATTCATCCCAGCCTCCTTTTCAATTTCAAATTGACTTCTTTTCTTCTTTTCCTATTTTATAGATAAAATATCTTAAGCCTATTGTCTATGGCAATCAGTATTATGCTGCCAAGTGATAGGAAACCAATCCTGAATAAATAAAATAATAATCAAGGTAAGTAATGGTGCTATGGAGCTCCACTGAGAGTAGGACTGTGTGAGCCAAACAATGTTCCACCACCAATTGCCCAGTTTAACTAGAGCAGCTCAACTGATTATTTATACCCACACGTACATATGCATTTCAAGACTGAAAAGAAACACAGGCTTAAAGGTAGATTCCTACCACCTTCACCCCAGAAAGATTTATAATTCTTTAATAAGATCTACTTTTTGTGGGTGATAGACAGCGTGAATGATTTGTGAGGTAGGAAAGACGGCTCTGCTGGGTTTCCCCCACTGCTAAAACTATTCTAAGTGTTCTGCCAGTGTTCACACTTGTGAGAGGCCCATTTAAATCTAAAGCAGTTTCAGGATGGAGGATAGAAATTACCTGAAGTAACTGCTACCTCTTCCACTATGCCCTAGAAAAGGAAGTCACTTGCTTTTCCCAACCCCTTGGGGTATGAATAATAAGAGTTCGAATTCTATTTAAGAAAAGATGCCACCTTAGCAAACAAAGAGGTAAGTGATACATCCTATCTTTTTTGTATCTGAGTTGTGTTGGCCTTCTCACTGACAAAAAACAACAGAACCAAATAGCAGAAATTAAGTCAATAATGTAGTACACAAGCATAAACAAAAGAATACCCTCTGTCTTAGATAGTTAAAGTAACTCTTTTAAGAAGTATGTTTTTTTTCCTTATTTGAAGAAAGGAAATGGATGAAAACTGTCACTTGTAACATTTACTTAAGATCGTTCCCCCCTTTAAGATAGCTCCATGGCAAAAGCAGCCAATTCCCCAAATGACAGCTTGCATTTCTAGTCTCACATTCCTGGCTGTAAACTTTGATTTTAGATATACTCACAGCACACTGCACGATACTCTTCCTGTGTCCCAATCAGACAGCTGAAATAGTGGGAACTTACAGAGCCAGCATCGTCAGAATCTGGATTTTGTATTTTTTCCATAAGCTGGTTGGCTAAATGCGTAAGGATAAACAAGGTAAGACAACTTCATCCATCAAAATGAAAGCTCCCCAGACCAGGCTCTCCATTTGGCTGGATGTTACAACTTGGTGAAACTTTTTGTGCTATCTTCTGAGAATTAAAAGAAGATTTCACAGTCAGAGACCACACCCATGAGTCTCAGCTTTGCCTCACTCCCTTTTCTTCTCCAGTTGTATAAAATTTCTTTCAGACAATTTATCAAATGTGATGGGTTGAAGTACACAACTAAACAATATCACACTAAAAGGGAAACTGGCATGTGTTGGGAGGTGAACATAAACATAGTACTGCACAGTTAGCTTGCTTTTGTAAGGGGTATCCTCTCTTCTGAGTAGGTGCCATATTAGAATCTGGAGATGGGGTGGGGTATGCAGTTTAAAAGTGGCTATTGAATATTAAAAATCTGTTTTTATAAACCACATAAAGTAGGGCTCCTTAGAATATTCTTGAATGGAGAAACTATAAGAGAAAGCTTATATTCTGCATGAGGAGGCATAAGAGGTCTGTGTTGGAAGCAAGGGCACATATTACAATCTCCTAATATTTGTGAGATTTCAATGTTTATCAAAAAGGAAACGGAGTCAAAAAGGTTGAGAAACATCAACATCAAAGAAAAGGCATTTCTAGTTGAGGGGTAGCATATATATGATGCTATGAAATGCCACAGGCTAGGAATAGTGAAACCATTTAAATAGCCCACAATAACAGTTGATTTTCTTCAAGTAATTTTAAATAATATATGAGCTTGAAATGATGTGATTTGTCTTTTTTAGCAGGTCTCTCTTCATAGCAAAATTCCCTGTTGTTTGTTCTGCCACTCATGGGAACAATTCTCCATACCTCATTCCAAATAATACCCTCCTCTTTCCCCATGATTGAAAACCATTGCAGCACGCATAGGCCAAAGCAGAGGAAAAGTTTTACATCAATTTGCTGTCTATTTTCATCTACCATTTACTTTGCATAATGGGTATGGTTTAAAAAACATGCAGTTTTTGTTATAAAGCATGCCCTCAAATCATGTCAATAGTTATTTTTTCTAGATTAATAGATGATCAATTAAAATACTCAAATATCCAACCATTCACATAATGCCTGCATCCCTCTGTAAATGTTGTATGAGACTCCTGAAGTATACATGTGCATGTTGCTAAATTATATTACCTGCCTAAAGTCATATCCTTGAAAGTAATCAAAAAGTGTTTAAAATAAGTTAATAACTCTACCAAAGATTACATAATATACTATTATCCACATATTAACAGTCAGTTATTAGCTGAGTGGAAAGGTAGTCTTTGGTTAAACGATGTGTAATCCTTAGAAGCCAGCCCTGTTCTCTGTGTGCACACACCACACACATACCTGGTCTGAGACTGATTGCCACTTTAAATTTAAGTAAGTACAAGCATGCCGAGCCTGTGTATTTTCTCACTCACTCATTTTGAAACCACCCTATGGGATTTGCCTACAGTAGAATGTCAGCTTGGTTATTACCTGTAAAGAAAGAAATTCCCCAGCAAAAATAGGAAGCTAATGACAACAAATTGAAACTGATGCTCTTTTAATTGTGTTTCACTCTTGGTTTCTTTCAGGGCATAGAATACCTTACCCATGTAGAAGCAACACCTTTTCTTTTATACTATAACTGGAATAGAGGTGAGAAAGAGAATTTTATTATCAGCCTCAGTCTACCTACAGCATTTCCCCTGACCATAAAAAGAGGGGGCGGAGGAAGGAGAGAGATAAAAACAACCAGGATCAGTACAGCAGTTCTCTGTTCTCAACATTATTGGTGTTTCAGACCTTTTCATTTATTTTGAGAAGTTTTTGTTTGCTTTTTAAAGTTCTGGATCTGTTTTTGAAATATTGCTGCTGTTTTAAGAACAACATGGTTTCATGAGTGAATTCTTTCAGACTTTCAAAGAACAGAGAGCTCCTAGGCTACCTACATCACTTTAGAGCAGAGAAAGAACTCCTCACAGTTCTGTTCAGGAAACCAGCATAACCTTGATATTGTTTTGGCAAAGATAACACAGAAAAAGAAGACTACAGATAAAACTCAATTATTGACTTTAAATAAAACTGCTACCAAAAGGAACCTATATGCTTAAATATTACACCATAACCAGGTGGAAGCTTGGATCACAAACTGAAAATCTACTACAATAATTTACCATCCTAAAATAAGTCAAAGAAGAAAAACACATGATAGGTCACGACAGATGCCAAAAAGCCACAGGACAGAATTCAATTTCCAGTCCTGATAAATATATCTAGTTAAGTAGTAATGAAAAGACAGCATCTTAAGAAGAAGTAGACAAAATGAACAATCAACATCTATTACTTAAAAGTCCTCTTAGAGTGCTAGCCAATGCACAGACAAAATAGACTTTGCACACAATACCAAATCTAATCTCTGCAAAAATCCTACTCAGCTAGAAACATTAAAGACACTTCCCTGGTAAAGAGAATTTATTGGAAATTAAATAATAGTGAAACAGGATTATTTTAATGAAATATGCACAGTTCATATTTCATTGAGTGTAATATTCCTAGAAAATTTTGAAAGAGACTTGCTTTATGAATTACTAACAAAAAAAGTCATTATCAAAGAAATTAGTATTTGTATGGAAAGAGATGAACAGAACAATGCAACATAATAATAATAATAAGACCCATGTACACATTTTTACTATTTTAAGGTAGTATTATTTCTAGTCAGTTGGGGGAAAGAATTGACTTCAGGAAAAATGGCTAAATATCTATCTTGAACAATGTACAAACATAACTCAGATGTTTTAATAAGTAAAGCATAAAAATTATTAAAAAATTAAGACAATATAGAAACATATTTTAATAATTTTTAAGGGGATTACCTTAAGCAATATAAAACCTGGCATTTTAAACCAAAAGACTGATAGTTCTTGAAAATATATTTCACAAAAGATTAATCTACCTGGATCTTAGTGAAATAAAATTGTAAAGAATAGAGGGCAGTGTACGGACAGGCTGTTCGAAGAGATAGTTAACTAGGTTATGGTACGCCCAGGCAGGGGAATACCATGCTGCTGCTAAAATAAGGAGGTAATGTTGCATAAGGCATGACTTCCACGCGTATTTTTTTTTTAATCTGAGAAAGCAGATAACAGAATAGTACGCACATATAATCTCATTTTCATAAGAAAGTGAAATAACACCTTTATGTACCTGTAAGAGAGACAGACGCCAAAGGCCTTGGTGTGCGTGGCTGGGGGTAGGGCTGAGAAAGAGTTTCCTTTTCTGCTTTGTACACGGTAGTATCCTGTTAGGGTTCCCTCCCATTCCCTAAAGATTAGGGGCCAAACACCTCTCCGAGGGACCACAGTGCCTGCTTGTCTGCTCCCTCCCGCTTGAAATGTATGTCCCAATCGCGGTGGTGGGGGGGAGATCATTTTACTTTCCTTCATTTTCAGGTCCTTTCACTTCCTTCCCTCCCGTTTCTCCCTGATGATAACTCTGTCAAAGGCACCTGCGAGGAGTGACACTGGACACAGCAAGGCTGCCAGGTCCGCTTGTGACCACGGAACGAGAGAGGCAGCTCCCCTCCGCCGGGTCTCCGCTTCCGACCCGCCCGGCGCCGCCCAGCGGGAGCTCACCCCGGCAGCGACGCGGCCCCGCGCGGCCCCCGCACCCGCGGGCGAGCCTCCGCTCTTCCGCCTCGGCCACCCCCGCTCCCCGCGGCGCTCGGGCAGTTACCCAACTTCTCGCCGGCGAGACTATGAGGACACCCCGCGGGAAAGCCGCGAACAGGCTTGTGCAACGCCTGGGGAAGAAGTTTTCGGAAGCGCGGCCGGGGCAGTCCTCGCTCCTGGCAGGCAGCTCCCGTGCCGCAGGAAGTCTGCACGCCCGGCCGGCCCCGGCTCACCCGGGCCCCCGAAGCCCTGCCTCCCCAGTTCCCAGCGGGAAGACGGCGTCGGACAGAGTGCCTCCCTCCCCAGCGACGGCGCGGCGGGGACGTTCGGGGCCCGGAAAGCCCCTCCCGGTGCAGTCCTGGCGCAGACCCGGTGGTTCCTCTCGCACTCAGTACCTCCCGGTCCGGAGAACTGGATGTCTCCTCAGCTCCGCGCTTTCTCTCCCTGCGGCAACACGCGGACAGCGGATGCCTCTCTCTCTCCCTCTCTCACACACACACACACACACACACACACACACACACACACGTTCTCCGTCGCCGTGCTCGACGGGTTCGGACACACCTACTCGTTCACGAAGTTTCTTACTCACAGTTCAGAGGTCCCAAGTGGCTCTTCCACGCTCCGGGTCGGCGGCGCCCGGCCAAGTGACTCCCACCGGAAGTTGCTTGCCGTTCCAGTTCAGAGGGCAGAGCCTGCGCGCGGAGCCATTAACTCCTCGCCCTGCACCCCCGGGGCCAGGCCGGGCCTCTC
>PVJC01040188.1:0-15908 GCA_004026665.1 Murina feae
CCAGCCCTGGCCACGCTCAAAAAAGAGAACAACATGCAGGGGAGGGCAAGAGTCTGAGAGATCAGCATAGAGGGGGTGCCTGCTCCAAGCCTCCACGGTGTGCCTGGGGGCAGGCCCCCGGCAGGTAGACACACACAGGAGGACTGCTCCGAGCCTCTGATGCAGCTGGGGGCAGGTCCCCAGTGGTGACACACACACACACACACACACACACACACACACAAAAGGCGCCTGGCAGACTGGGACCATCATAGGACATCCACTGAGGGGTCCCAGACTGTGAGAGGGCACAGGCCGGGCTGAGGGACTCCCTCCACCCCGAGTGCACAAATTTTTGTGCACCGGGCCCCTAGTATATGAATAATAATGAAAGCTCCATTTTAAAACAGGAGGCACTCTCATTATCCCCATTTTACAGATGCGGAAACGGAGGTCCAGGAAGGTTACGTTATCTTACTTGGAGTCACATAGCAAACAGGAGGCTATATCCAGTTCATCTGATTACAGAATGGCATCACTGGTCATTGCTAGACTGGCAACCCTATGCCCCATCATGCCATCAGGGCAGAGAATTCTCTGAGAGGACAATCCCTGTAGCTGATGTGTGAGGGCTGGTGAGGAGCACAGACAGACTGCAGGCTGCAGGCGCCGCTCACATGAAAGGAGAAAGGGAGGCTGTCGGGAGTGGGAGCTCGGTGCTGGGCTGGGTGCCCTATGGGTGTTTGCTCACTTACTCCTTACAACACCTCAGTGGGTTTTATGATCTTTAATTAGGGCTTTGAGTGGTGAAATGACTCCGTGGTTCAAAGCACCAAATCTGGAGTGAGGCTGTCCCAAGTTTGACTTCCAGATCCTGCCTGCCATCGGGCAGGTCACTGAGCCCCTCGGAGCCTCTGTTTCCTCACCTGTCAATTGGGAACGGGCATGACACTGTTCATAAGAACCCTAATGCAGTGCTCACCACGCTTCTGAAAGTCCCTTTGCTCTAAGTCATGCTTCAGCATGGCGTTCCCAAGCACCAAGAGGCATCTAATGGGCAAGACACCAGAATGCACGTGTCAGGAATGAAGGCGTCCTTAAAACTTTCTTTCGCACCCAACTTGCAAGAGAACTCACTTAAAGAAAAATACCAGTTGTTGAAGATGAAAATACCTGTGGAAAAGTAATTACTTACTTCGGTACATTTTGTTAATTACATTCTTCTTTCTTTTGCTAAATTTATATGAAAATATACCAACTTAATTACTGCAATTTGGTTTCAGATTAAAGTTTCTAACTAGATAAAGATTGGGGCATAAACGAATCAGGGAAAACGACAGCCACTAATGGGGTCCAAGTAACAATCTCTGAGAATCCTAATGTGCCAGGAACCGCTTCCCAGGTTTTACAGAGGGGTGCAGGGGGGTACTTGTCTGTGGCAGATGGCCCAACATCTCTCCACGGTGCTCAGTGTAGCTGCACACATCAGGAGGCCTGCGGCTCTCCCAGGCAGCTTCCCCAGCGTTATCTCCTCCAGCCCAGCCACCACCCAGGGATGGCTCAGGTGAGGGTTAGCAGGGCCTCTGGAGGGAGGGGAGCACAGAGTCTTCCCAGCTGCACCTGCTCAGAGCACTCTGCCTGCATCTCGAGGCTGTGTCCTGGATCCTCAACCCCCTCTCTACTTCCAAAGGCATCTCATTCAGCTGGTCCGTGTGCTCAGTGCTTGAGTGTCGACCTATGAACCAGGAGGTCACGGTTCAATTCCCGTTCAGGACACATGACCAGCTTGCAGGCTCGATCCCGAGTGTAGGGCATGCAGAAGGCAGCCCATAGATGGTTCTCTCTCACTACTGATGTTTCTATCCCTCTCTCCCTCTCCCTTCCTCTCTGAAATCAATTAAAAACAAAACAAAAATAACAGACATTGGGTTCTCCCCCAGGACGGCGGCTACCCTTGCTTTACCGGCAATCCTAAACGCTTCTTTCCCAGGCTCGAGATGTGCAGGTTCTGTGCCTTCTGGCTGGCTCCAGTGGCCAGCTCCACAGCAGCTCAAACTCACTGAGTACAAATCGGCCCGCTTTGCCTTCCTGCCCCACCTTGAGGGTCTCACCCTGGAGGTGGGGCAGGAAGGCAAAAAGGGCCAATTTCTACCGCCCAGGTGCTTAAGGTAGAAATCTGGGCGCCACCCACATTCCGTCCACCATCAAACCCCGTTGCTCCCATTTCTGAACGCGTGTGCACTCCCAGTTTCCACACCCGCTGGCAGTGACTCAGTGGACAGCACCAGCATCTCCGCCTGACTGGTCACCTAGCCTCAATCCTGTCCTTCTCTTTTCCATTCTGCACACAGTATTGTGGTTGTGCTGAAACTGGACATAACTGTTGTGAATGAGCCAGGTAGTCTGCCACGGTCCATAACCAGTTAGAAACCAGGCACGAAGATCTGCTGGGCCCACCCTTTCTACTGCACCCCAGTCAGGTCCCCCCAGTCTCACTCAGAAACCCTGCCACTTTGCCCCACAGACAGGTGCCCCGTCCCTTGCGAAAGCATCGAAGGAAACCTGGGATGTGGGCCTCTGCCAGGGCTGAGGCTCTCCAAGGCCAGGGTGGGCGCCTACCCGAGGGCAAAGACGTCCGAGTGCTTGGAGAAGGGCAGCTTGTCCTCCTCCGTGTCGGGGGACAGCTGGCGGATGATCTCGGGCGCCAGGTGGCACAGCCAGCCGTTCTGGATGCGCAGCTTGTCCTCCCGCCTGGGAAGCAAAGCACAGAGTGAGTTCCGTGTCACAGCCCCGGGAGGGTCAGGCCCCCAGCGCTGACCCAAGCCCCTGTGCCATCTCTGCTGACTTTCTTGCATCTCCTTGTTGGGGCGCTGCCTGACCTTATACTTGAGGCTGAGACCCAGTGGGAGTGGTACAGGGAAGGCTGGCCTAGAAAGAGACACGCAACACCCAAACCATCGTGGGTCCCTTCGCCTCCGAGGCGCCCCCTCCCCGCTGCATTCCATGAATACAGCCGATTCTCATCCTTGTGGAGTCCTGTTCTGTGGTCTCCACAAACATGTCCCAGCGAATACGACATTGGTGCTCCTGGGAAATACGGAGAGATTCCCGCAGGTGCGTGCGCACACGCCTCTCACATACGTCATCTCAAATCTCCCAAACCACCCGCCTGGTCCATTCTGTTTTCTTTATTTTGCACATGAGAAGCTGAGGTTCTGAGTGTGAGTGCTTGTCCGGGGCTGCCCCACTACCAGTGCCAGCTGGCCCCAGGGCTGGGGCTTCTTGCACTGCATGGCAGGCACCCCCCCCCACCTTAACCTCTACCCCCTGGTCATCTCCCCACGACCGCTGGAGCAACAGGGAAGAGTGGCCCTCTGTTCAGCCTCAGCGGGGAACAGGCCTGCCACGCGAGTCCAATCCTCCCCCACCCTGCGTGCTCCCAAATGACTGTGCATGGACCATGAATGCGGATCTGGGGTTATCAATCCATCTGAGCAGGTAAGTTCCAGATATGGAGTCTGACTGATGAGGATCAGCTGTATTTTTGGAGCAAGCACTACGCCAGGCTCTGTTCTCCCACCAGGAGCCCAGTGGAGAATAGGACCAACACGGCCCCGTCCTCCTGGAGCCCGAAGTTTGGTAGGAAAAGGCGATGACCAGTGAATTAAATAAACAGGAAAGACAGATGGAGGTAAACATTGCACAAAGAGTTACACAGGGAAAGTGTCAAAGATAAAAGGAAGCTGGCTTCAGGTAAAACGTGAGCTAAGATGCGCATGACCCAAAGGACGCACCCTCTGCACAAGGAAATGCAGGCAGGAGGGAAAGTGAGGCAAAGGTCCCAGGCGGGCCCCATGTGGGGTGTTCCAGGAAACACCAGCGTGAGGGGCACAGACGACACCAGCCTGCGTATCCACTCAAATGTGCACATCCAACGCCGGTGGGTGGGCCTTGGTGGCTCCCCTTCCGGCACTGTAAACGATGCGCGTGGGCATCTTTGGGCACCTATGAGCATTCCTGGGGACCCATCCTTACGGGAGACAGGAAGCTGGCTCCCCTCTTCACCCTGCACATCTTCAGCAAGTGCAGAACTTTCCATCTGAGACTGAAATCCGACCTCCTGCAAGGTTCCCTTTCTCCGAGGAAAGGACCAGCTGACACGGGGAGAGTGGGCAGTTGTGGGAGAAGAGGAAGGGTGTCTCGAACCATCAGGGGTGAGGATGTGCCCTGGCTGAAGTTGCTCAGTGGTTAGAGTGCTGGCCTGCACACCAGAGGGCCACGGGTTTGATTCCCAGTCAAGGGCACATATCTGAGTTGCAGGTTCAATCCCCGGTGGACCCCCATTCTGAGACGGGCATGTGTGGGAAGCTGGAGTCTTCTTCCAGCACAGGCTTGTGAGCTCCTGAACCCATTCGTTCACATCCCACAGCGGGGAGTCCTGCCCTCGCCCAGCACCTTCGAGAGCAGCTCTTCTCACCCTTCGCTTCCAATGCGGCAGCCGCTGGCCATCCTGGCTACTGAGCAACTGACATGTAGCCGATGCAACTGAAGAAGTGAGCTTCTTATGTATTTGAATTAAAGTTAAAATAGACACCTGTGGCCAGTGGCTACCACCTTGGACAGTGCTATGCTAGACTATTTACAACAAATGGATCTTTTTCGCTCCTGTATATTTTAATAGGTTACCTTTTAATGTGACCTTAAGTGAAACTAGCACTTCTTAAGTACACATTAAAATTAATATGGAAAATGTTTGTTCATATCCTCCCTGAAGTCGTCTTACAGACCTCGCTTGGGGGCGGGAGAAGCCTGACGAGCGAGGCTGCAGGAGCTTGTGTTCTGGTTTGGGCTGGATAGTCCTTTGGGTGGGGCTGTTCTGTGCACTGGAGGATGGTGAGCAGCATTCTGGCCTGTACCCACTAGACACCAGTAGCACCTCCTCTCCCCTGTTGTGACAACTAAAAATGTCTACAGACATCACAAATGTCCTGGGGAGTGGCGGGGAGAGCGTAGCTGAGAACCACTGTTCAAATTTCTACATAAAATAAGGAAATGGCCCAAATTTCAGTCTTTCACCATCAGTGACATATGACTTGCTCCTGTGCCCTACACAGCAAATGGGATAGAACACATGCCCGCTAACAAATATAGGACTCGAATCCACATTAGCAAGCATTTGAGGTAGCAGGCCAGTGAGTTCTCACTTGTGGAATCGAGACACTGGCAGGGACTTAAGGACCCATCTGTTGCTTATTAGCTCTGTGACCTTGAGCAGACCCGAGTCTCCATTTTCCCACCTATAAAGTGGGCACATACTTTCACATGGCCGGTGCAGGGATGACAGGGAGACAATGCTTGGCAGAGGGCTGTGTCAGCTGCCAGGGCCACACAACCAGTCGGCTTAGGTATTACCTATGGATATGTTTTATCTTGTCGATTCAGAAATGAGGCTGAGAGTAGAGCCCAAAGTAAGAATGCCATCCAAGCTCTGGCTGCTTTGGCTCAGTGGATGGAGCGTCAGCCTGTGGACTGAGGGGTCCCAGGTTCGATTCCGGTCAAGGGCATGTACCTTGATTGTGGGCACATCCCCAGTGGGGGGTGTGCAGGAGGCAGCTGATCGATGTTTCTCTCTCATTGATGTTCCTAACTCTATCTCTCTCCCTTCCTCTCTGTAAAAAATCAATAAAATATATTTAAAAAAAAGAATGCCATCCAAGAAAGAGGGGCTGTGGCGATGGCAACAGGGGGAGTGTGCAGGTCCCCATGCAGCAAACCTCAAAATAAGTGCTCCTTGGCAGAGGGAAGGAAGGATCTTGCAGGAGTCAGCCCCCCCCCTGGCTTCTGGGTTCTGACTCAAGGCCTCTCTCCACCTCTCTCCGTGCTGATATATTTGATCATTTTCTGCCTATTTTCTTATCTGAGATGCTCTATTTGGATGATTTTGAAGACTGAGATGAATTTTGGGGATGGAGTAAAATCTAAAAATGAAATGTAAGCTTCTGTTCGTTTCCACAGAAAGAGCCAGATCACGTCTCACCCGACTCCGGTCGGTGGGGCTTAGACTCGAGGTATCATGGAGCATGAACAAAATTCACTTTGAAGAGGCCTGGGGGCAGCGCAGACACCAGTTATTCTCAAAGGGAAGAAGCTGAAGAGGAAGGAGAGAAACTGTGAGGCGGCCTCTCTGAGGAGGAAGCCATTCGTTATCCGTGAGGCTCCGTTAGAGAAAACACACAGGGTCTGGAGAGTGAGAGTGAGTGTGTGTGTGTGCATGCACACACTTTCCAAATTAAAAGCCACACAGGTGGCCCTTCTGAATTATGGGTTGTTTACTTGGGATCAAGCTGTTTTTCACATGGTCACCTCGCTCTAGGGTGAGAGGCGCCTGAGAGTTAATTACTTAACTGGTGGTTAATGATTCTCCTGTGTGATATTGAGGAGGTCTATGCAAATTAATACTCATTACAACTCAGCAGCAGCTACTATTTGCAGGGTCCTGTGCCCGGGCACTGCGCTGGACTGGATGTGGTATCTGATTTTATCAGCACAAGCACCCAGAGGCAAGCACAACCCCATCCTTCATTTTCCTTGCAGATAGGAAACTGAAGTTCAGAAAGCGTCCGTGACTTGACTGAAGTCACAGTTAGTAAGTGGCCCAGCCATGCTGGGCCCAGGTGTGTCTGACTTTAAATCCCTCGCTCTTACCTGAAGACCTGCTCCACTGAAATGAATGGACTCATAAGGAAACTTTGAGGGACACTCTTGGGTGACTCCCACTTCCGGTGAGTACTTGGGATGAGGGAAGCGTCCTCCAGTGACACTCAAGGGCCAGGGCTCTGTAGGATTTGGAGATGCTTGGCGCCCACCTGGGAGTCAGCCCTTCACAATCACAGGGCGGCCAGGCTGCTCAGCTAGGTGACCTCAGGCTAACACCACGTCTAAGTCACTAAAGCCATTTGGGATGACGCCCCGTCCTGACCGTTGTCTGTCAAGAACCCCTCTGAGCCCTCCCACCACTTCTCACCTGCCAGCCTGCAGCACCCCGGAAATGCTGAAGAGCCCGAAGTCTGTGATCACCACTTTGCCATTGTCGTAGAAGACGTTCTTGGACTTGAGGTCCTTGTGCAGGATTCCCTTGGCGTGGAGGTAGCCCATGCCCTGCCAGGAACAAGGCGACAGGGTTGTCAGAGGAAACCTGAGTGCTCGCTGCCACCGTGGCCTGGGTTCTTGGTTCATGCTCCCTGCTCTGCCCATGGGACCACACGACAGCAGCAGAAACAGGGCCCGCGTGCAAAGGCATACAGGTGGGGTGGGAGAAGGCTTGGCAGATGGGAACAGGCAGGGTCCCCAAGACACAAATCTGCCACCACCCTCAGACTACTGCACGACCATCTACCTCTTCTGCTTCCTGAATTAGAAACAAAGGAAGATCTTTCCAGAAGAAAGAGGGCGGGAACACATATGAGATGAGGGCCCCGCCCCTGCCCCCCTCCCATTCCTCTCTGACAAATAACTCCCTGCAGGAGACCTGCTCCTTAATCTACTTAACCCGCCACTGCCCCTGCTGAACACACTGCTTTTCTCAAGAGACATAACGGGACTCAATCATCAAAAACATGGAGAAGAACCTGTTGAAGGTGCGGCTCAAAGGTGGATGTCTAGGGCTTTGTTTGCCTTTATGAGAAGTTACATTTTTATTGCTTCTCACCCCTTAGTCCTGACACTTCCAATGGAAATAAAAGACCGGATACAACTGACTAATGAGGCATCTGCCAGAAAACATAGGATGTTCCTGCTTGTTTTAATTCCAAACCACATCCAATAATTGGATGTTTCCCCAGCAACTAGAGAGAGATGGCTCACACACCTGGGAATTCAAGGACTTGAGGAGCAAAGGATTCTAACAAGGAGAATGTTCCCCTCCTGGTCCCTGTACATGTCCAATTATCATGATGACGAGGCACTAGATAGGAACCAAACACTGAGAGACCATCCCTAATGGTTGTATCTTGGGGCAAAATCCTTACATACACTTGGCATAACATTTGTCAAGTCAAGTCTGATTTCTTTTAAGCACGGGCTACTGGTCTGAAGCCACACACTGAGTCTCAAGAGGGGGCATGGTCTTTCTGAGGTTCAGGGAGGGTGGGGACCCAGACCCTATGGTACCTTCACAATTTCTTGGGCAATCTGCCTGGTTTTATTGACATCCAAGACGATCTTGGCATCCCGCACCACCGAATAGAGGGTCCGTCCTTTACAGAGGCTGAAAAGGACGAGAGAAATTGTTGGTAGCTGTTGAGATGAGGGTGACCTTTCCCGGCTGGTGTGGCGCACTAGTTGAGCATCGACCTATGAACCAGGAGGTCATGGTTCAATTCCCGGTCAGGGCACATGCCCAGGTTGCGGGCTCGATCCCTAGTAGAGAACTGCAGGAGGCAGCTGATTGATGATTCTCTCTCATCATTGATGTTTCTCTCTCTTTCCCTCTCCTTTCCTCTGTGAAATCAATGAAAATGTATTTTTAAGATGGGGTGACCCACACAGATATGAGAAGTGACATGTAACAGAGTAGACTTGTGGACATGCCCCTGTTAACCCCATGGGATAGTAAGCCTGGGGCGGGAACTCAGACAGGTTCTGGGAGGCGGGTCTGGGAGCAAATTCTTCTGGGCTCTCTAGGATCTACACCAGCACCCCACTCCCCAGCCTCCAAGGACACCTGCAGAATCTAGTCGAGTTCCCTCTCTCCCAGGGTCTCAGGAGGGAAAGTTGTGCACACACCAACGATGGACGGGTCCTCAGACAGCACTCTGCCGGCCACTCATCCCAGCTGCTCTTGCTCGCCAGGAGTCGTGGTTTGTGGGGACAGTGATAAAAGACCAACAAAGTGGCCGCTGATGCATACTAATTACCATCAGCAGATGATGCATTAGAGTCTTCAGACTGAAGTGTGTAAACACCAATAATACTTCCCCCAAACCAGATGCCTGTCTAGATAGAGGGTTTTTAAAACTATTTTCAGCCTCATTGAGTTCATTTCCAGGACCAGTGGTTTAAGATGAATGACAAGATGGAAAAGGACATTATGCAGTGACAGTCACACCTTCTCAGTTTAGTTGCTGGCATGCTCATCTGTCCTTCCCCTGCAAAGTGAGCCCGACCAGGCACTCACAGACCAGGCACTCAGTACACAGTCTCTGAATGAACAAGTGAGCGAATGAGTGAGGGAGGGGTGAATGAATGAGTGAATGAATGGAGTTCCAGATTCACTGGAGCATCCCTAGCCCCTAGCACCATGTCTTGCTCACAGGGTCCAATGTTGACTGAAAGAAGCCAGAATGACATTAGGAAAGTTCGTTTTCCATCTACGTCAACATAAGAGCTTACATTTTTCTTTGATCTATAACTTTATTGCTAAAATACCATAGGCAGTCTATTCATTCCCTTAGTATTCACCGAGTCCTTGCTGTGTGCTACACTTGGCTGAGACAGTGCGGGTGAGGTCAGAGCTCTGGTATTAGATGGTTTCGGTCTGAATCCCAGCTCTCGTCCTTATGGACTGTGTGTCTTGGTGCGGGTTACTTAACCTCTCTGGCCCTCCGGTTCCTCATCTGTTAAAGGGAACTAATGATTCCTACCTCGCATAGTGAGAGTGAGGAATGGAGCTCCATACCACACTTGGCACTTGGTGGGAAGTGTAAAGAGTGGTTAGGAGAACGGAGGCCTAGAGCTAGATGCTATGGGTTAGAATCCTGGCTTGTCAGCTACTTGCTGTGTGACCCCAGGCAGATGAGTTAACTCCTCTGAGTCTCTGGTTCACTGTTAGTAAAAAGGAGTCAATAGTTCCTGCTTTCTAGGGTTCGTAAAAGAATCATGTGAAATTAGGTGTGTAAAGATGTAGGTATCTGTCCATGCCTAACACATGGTAAGTACTCAGGTAATACAGGCTACTAAGAGAAGTAGCAAATGGTCAACACACACTTGTGCAAGCCTGCATAAGTTTACATATACACACACTCACACACAATCCATTATCTCTTTACCCATCCATTCACTCACCCAAAATGCTAGCCCATGATCTCTAGCATTCACTTCCTCACCTGCTTCAGGTGAGATTCCCAGGGTAGCTGACTCACAGGGAGTCTGACTCACCTGTCTGGGTCGCTGACTCAAGGCTGTCCGCCACGGCCAGTGAGGTGGGTGAGGCAGGCAGTGTGTTTGCTGAGGCTGCGGGAGGAGAGCTGGAGGTGGGGTGGGCTGCGCAGCCAATTAACCACATTGACATTTAAATATTCCCAAGGTGGGACTGTGGGTGGATTCCCTCCCTTGGATACTCCATCCTGAACAGACACCTACACCCATTACAGGGCAGAGCCAAGAAAATACCATCTTGCGGCAGATGGCACAGCAAACAACTGCAACAGGCTCCCCGACTCTCCTACTCCCCTGTTGAGGAAAACCAAGACAGGTCGCAGGCTTCCAATGTCCAACCGGTCTTCTTCCCGTGCACACCCTCCTCCTAGCAGTAACTGCTAAACTAACATCTGCTTCTCTACTACCCCATGGCGTCGGGAGCCGTGGGATAAGCTAACACGGACTGGCGGGATATAAATGGTGCGCCCACAGCTTGGTGCATCTGCTATGTGAAATATACAAGTAACCCACGACCAGCAATTTCTCCCCTAACAAAGCACGTACCCAGCAGGCATGCATGCATACTCGTATTCACCCACACAGGTACTAGGATGTTCCAGAATGTTAATAGCAACCTATCCTAATAGCCCCAAGCTGTAACTAAAACAAATGTGTATCAACTGAAAAATGGATAAATTGTCCTTTATCCATATAACAAAAAGAACTATATTCATACCGTACTGCATAATAAACACACCATTGCTAACTGCAAAAAAAGTGAATGAAGTTCATTAAAATGTTGAGCGAAAGAAGCCAGAAACACAAAACTCACAGTGAATTTGTACAATGTGAAAGAGACGGGGAAACTGACCCACGTGCCTCGGGTCAGCACAGTGGTGACCCATGGGGCTGTGAGTAAAGGGCAGGCGGCGATGTTCTGGCCTTGATTGGGGTGACTGTTCTATGGAGATGCATTTAGTGACAATCCATCAGGTGTGCTCTTAAGGATCCAGACACTCTGGCAGGTGTTATCCTTCCAAAAGGAAGTTTACTTAAAACTAGTAAGAAAAGGACGAACAATTAATACATGGGAATTTAAAAGGAAATCTAAGCCAATACTGACACCCGAGGTGTCCATTTCTAACGTCCTCTCTGTCCCCAGGGCAGTGTCTGCAGAGGAGCTAGGAGCTCCGAGGCTGGCTGTGCCCATCCAGGTGTTTATCGGGGGCTGAGTTGGGGAGCAGGTGCAGGGCAAGGGCTGGGCTCTCAGCAGGGCAAGGCCTGCGGCAGGTGTCCTGGGTGCTGAGGCCTGGGTTTTCTAGCCAAGTCAGTCTACGTGTCCACGGCAAGTGCTCTGTGCTTGGGATTTCTGTGGCTAACTGTGTGCCCTAAAGCTGCTTGCAGGTGGGCAGTGGGGAAGTGAGGGGAGGAGAGGAGGAAGGCTTACTGGGCACATGCATGAGGCTTAGCCCAGCTTCCAGTGTTATATGGAGACTCAGAGCAGTGGAGGACTGGCTCTCAGACACACAGCCATGATCAACCTGTTCCTGATCTTTCTCATCTCATCCTCCATGATGTGGGTACCCAGTTACTGGACGTGATTTTCAGGCCATTAAAGAGACACACAGCCAAGTGAGCCCACATCATGCTTCTACTGTTTACTACTTGGTGGGTGATATCGGGAAGTAACTTTGACCTTAGTTTCTTCATCTGCAAAATGGGAGCGATAGTGACAAAAGAGCCCCACTGGGTGAGTATTCATACTGTATTTAATTGACTCCATCTTCTCTGAAATGAGACAGCATTCACTGACTGTTTCATGGGCACTTATTTCTTTGTAGCACATAAAGTAAATGTTGCGTCATCTAACTGATGACATCTTAGACTGAATGAAGTCTGCGATGGGCCCATTTTACAGATAAAGAAACCTAGGCTCAGAGCAGTGAGAAGAGCTGGTGTTTGAACCCAAGCAGCCATCTCCAGAGCTTATGCTCTTAACCCCATCACTGCGTCTTAACCATCTTTGAGACTCGGGCATGTCATAGGCCCTCGGTGAAAGGAAACTATAAGGTGGCTACAAACACCACCTAAGGCAGCGGAGGTTAATGAGGCCTGCTGGCCTCCATACAGCCAGTCTTGGGGTCAGGAGAAGGTGTTCTAGTGGCTTGAGGAGATATTTAGTAGCCCTCTACCTTCTGGAGCAGTAGCCTTAGGCATTCTCTCTCTCTCTCTCTCTCTCTCTCTCTCTCTCTCTCTCTCTCTCTCTCTCTCTCTCTCTCTCTCTCTCTTTCTTCCTCCCTCCATCCCTTCCTCCCTCTCAGTATCTCTCTCCTCAACAAACATCATTTTTCCAAGAAGAGGAGCAGAGACAGAATTTTTTTTTATCTGATCCACAGGCCCCCATCTCTCCCAGCCCTGGCTCCAAGCAGCTGCTATAAGGCTGGCTTTCCACCCCACATCCCAGGTGACACAGGGAGCCTTTTGGCCAAGATGACACAGCAAGTGTGAGACATTCGTTGTAACCCAGCCTTACAGAGGCTGTCAGAAACAATGACATAAAACCATATGGGTTTAGCTCCAGAGGCTTCTGTCCAAGCTGACTCATCTGCCCAAACAGTGGCAGGGACAGAAGTCTGGCAGCTCATGGCGGCCACTTCCTGTCCCTCCCCACACTCCTCACCACCAGGCCCAGAACCCAGGCTGGGGTGAATGGTGGGGAGTATGTGTGTGTGTGTGGGGGGCGGGTGGGGGCAGCCACCTCTGAAGACAGACTGATTATCAGCCCAGCACTGCCACCTCTGTGCCCACTCGGCCTTGGGGACTCACGTGAGGATGCTCACAGTGCCCACGTTTGTAACCATGGGTGGGGTTGCTGAAGGACGGCCTCCCGAATGCGTCCACATCCCGGTCCTCAGAACCGGTGCAGATGTGGCCTTACATGGCAGAGGCCCTGGCTGCTCCGAGGCAGCTGGCTTCAGACAGATGTGGTGTCAAAAGCACTGGCTCTGTCAGCAGGGCCCCTCCTCCACCCACTGTCTTCTAAGCAACTTTAAAAACTCAAAACCCCACTTAATTGCCCTCCGCTCCTTTCCCTTCCCTTGAGCAAATAAACCCCATTCCCAGCAACAGGCTGCAGCTCCATCAAGTTCCAGCCACAAGCCCAAGCTTCCAGGTTGTTCATGAATCCAACTCAGAAGATATGAAACCTGGGGCCTCTGGGCCTTCTAATCAGAAATGCCAGGTGAGCTTCCTACACAAATGGGAAGTGCCAGAGCAAGTGAGACGTGCCAGCTGTTTGCCACCTGCTTAACTCCATGTGCGCCCAGGAATGAAGAGTTATGGAGTTCCATTAAGCAAGGGGCTGGCTGGAGGCTCCTGTCCCAGGTGGGGGAAAGATGACAGTAGCCTGCCAGGCAAAGAAATATGCAAAGCAGGAGCCTGGCTACCTGGAGAGCAGGCTGCGTTTTGCTAAGGTTCTTTCTCTCCCACCCCCTCAGGCCTGATGTTGCAGCAAAGCTCTGAAAAGGGGGAGAGAAAGGAGGCTTAGACTGTCAGAGTTACTGGGTTCTCCTCTCTAAGGCAGCGGTTCTCAACCTGTGGGACGTGACCCCTTTGGGGGTTGAATGACCCTTTCACAGGGGTCACCTAAATATATCCTGCATATCTGATGTTTACATTATGATTCATAACAGTAGCAAAATTAGAGCTATGAAGTAGCAACAAAAATAATTTTATGGTTGGGGGTCACAACATGAGGAACTGTATTAAAGGGTCGCGACATTAGGAAGGTCTAAGCGTCTAAGGGTTGGCTGCTCTGGGCACTTTAAGGACTGGGATGAGGGTTCTTCCCATTAGGGGGCGCTCCTGCCACTGACTGTGACCCACACATCTGGGCATCTGGTGACATCCTGCCCTCCTGGACCTGGGCCTCACAAGGGAGATGTCACAAGGGCACAGCAGCCAGCTGGGGAGGTGCGGGCTTCCAGGCCACTGCCAGTAGCAGCCTGGCTAGTCCTCTGCCTCTTGTGGCACTGCATGGTCCGCCACCATCCAACACTTGCTCTTCTTGACCTTGTCCAAAGACACCCCGGGGCAGGCTGCTCCCTAACTCTGCAGCACCTTCCCTCGGCATCTCCTAAGGGTCAGACGATGCATCTCGTTCGGTATCCCTCGCATTGCGACCAATCATTCCAGAACCACAGTGAGATTTCTGCCAGATCAGCCAACGCGTGCTATCTGTCACCTCCTACTAGTTTTCTTAAATTCACTGCCTTTGGAAAGTAGGTGGCTTTTATAACACTTTCTACCACGACCTTCTATCAGACCAGGTTGAAAGCAAGAATCTCCAGCCCCAAAGAAATGTAAAAATAAACACAATGAGAACGAACACATTAGAAAGCGAGGTTAAAGCCAGCTCAGCACTGTGGCCTGCCCCAGGATCTGAGGCTGAGGCCCCCACTTTTTGTTTTTAAAAGAAAGTTTAGCGAAGTTCTCTGGGGACAGCAAGATGGCGGCATAAGGTAAACACCATAAATGCAGCCGTGCACAACTATTTCAGAATAACCATGAAAAGAAAACACGGACACCACTCACACCCACAGGAAGGCTGGCTGAGTGAAAATTCTACAACTAGAAAGAAACTGAGACTCAGAGGAGTGGCGGAAGCAAAGTACAGAGGTACAGAGGTGCGCGAACAGGGCTCGGGGAGAGGGCTGGCGCCGGAGGACACGGTTCTTTTTCAAACTGGAGAAAGCCACAAGCTCCCGGCGGCTCTGAACTCCAGTTCCAGGCGAGTTTCTGAGGACCCAGACGCATAGCCAGAGAAGGGAGACTGACTGGCACTGGGAGGAAATCCAAAGCGGGTTTCTCTCAGCGTTGCTTGCAGCAATTACTGAGGGACACAGAGACCCAGTGTCTCTTAGCACAGGGCTGAGAAGCGGCCATAGCTATTTGCTCCGCTCTGCCCTGCAGACTCCCCGAGGCCCCTCCCCTCCCAAGCTGCATCAGAGGCTTTTGCATATAAAAGGCTGAGTAGCCTAAGGCAAAGGCTAAATCAACACCTCCTTAAAGATACAAGAGCCAGCCTCACCCAGTGGCCAGAATGGGACCATCCTAAATAAAACTCAGATCCACAAGGAACACACTCGGGGCAGACGCAGTGAGCACAAAAGTCCCACTGAAACAACTCTTGCCCCATAAGGGTGTCTCCAGCACAGAAGTTCTCCCACTGTAGACACAGCTGACTCTCATAACCAAGTGGCTTAGAGGTTAATTCCTCTCAGTGATCACCTAACTCAGAAAGGGAAGCAGCCAAAATGCGGAGACAAAGAAACAGGTCACAAATGACAGAAATAGAGGAAAGAAAATGACAGGATATAGAGTTCAAAACCACGGTTATTAGATTTTTCAAGAATTTTCTTTTCTTTTTTAAATTAATAAATCTTTATTGTTCAGATTATTACAGATGTTCCTTTTTTTTTTTAAACACCCATAGCTCCCCTCCACCTGGTTCCCCCCTCCACCCTGTGCCCTTACCCCCACCCCTGTCTTCGTCCATAGATGTAAGATTTTTGTCCAGTCTCTTCCCATACCTCTCACACCCCCTTCCCCCTGAGAATTGTCAGTCCATTCCCTTTCTATGCCCTTACTTCTATTCTATTCACCAGTTTATTCTGTTCATCAGATATTTCTATTGACTTAATTGTTATATTTCCTGGTTGATAGGTATTTGTTGTCCCTTTGTTGTTTATAGTTTTTATCTTTACCTGTTTCTTCTTCTTCCTCTTCTCAGA
>PVJC01040189.1:0-15944 GCA_004026665.1 Murina feae
GAGAAGGGAAGGGAAGGGAAGGGAAGAGAAGAGAAGAGAAGAGAAGAGAAGAGAAGAGAAGAGAAGAGAAGAGAAGAGAAGAGAAGAGAAGAGAAGAGAAGAGAAGAGAACGCACACGCGCTTCCATTTTATCTGGGTCTTTCCTGGAGCTGTCCAAACAATTCAAATGTTTGTGCCAGCTTTACAGTTCTATTCATATGCTGCCTTTATATTGGGGCATTTCAGTTTCTGGAACTATTAATAGGAAGAAAAGTATAAACCATCCAAAGTATAAACCATCAGCAAGTGAACCAGGTTGCCCAGGAAGCTAACAGGCAGGGAGGGCTCTGGACTGGCGCCCTGGCACTGGGAGGCTGGGACTCAGAGCACCAGCCGGGTGCAGGGTCCGCCGCGGACACAGGGCGCCTAATAAAGAGCACAGTCTCTGGCCTCAGGGGCTCCCCATCGGAAGCCGAGCACAGAGCAGTCTCAAGTGTCAGAGGGCTGAGTGCCTAAGGAACCATCATTGCTGCCCCCTGGGAAGGGCCAGGCAACAGCCTGTCTGTGAGTGTGACGTTTGAGCTGTTTTCCATGGGCAAGCAGGAGTTTGTCAGGGAGGAAAGGCATTCTAGCAGAGGGAGCAGCTTCTAGCAGAGGGAGCAGCTGGTGCAGATGCACTGAGTTGTGTCTGGCCTGGGTGTTTTTAGAGAACAAGGTCCATCCTGGGAGGCTTTGATGAGAGGAGGGACTGGCACTATTTCCCCCCACCCTCACCCCCGCGCCCGATACCTTGTATGCTATACTTCCAAGTGCCACACGCGAGGTACTATAAGAATTTGGGATGCAGACAGGGGACACAAGCCCTATTTTCTCAAGGAGTGTTTATCATCAGTCAGGATAGGCCAGGTTAGGCTGCAATAACAAGCAACCCTGGGAGGTTTGCAACAAAGGTTTGCAAACCTATTTAGTGTTTATTCTGGAGCTGTGTGACTCTCCAGGGCTGGTGTCCACCCTGTGGTGGCTCAGTGCTGGTCTTCTGTATCTCACATTCTTAACCTCGGCAACGTGGACAGTTCAGGCCAGATAGTTCTTTGTTTTAAGGGGGTGTCCTGTGCATTGCAGGGCCTTTACTTTCTGGATGCCAGAACGTTGCCTAGTTATGACAGAGATGTCTTCAGGTTACTGAATGTTCCCTGCGGGCAGAATGGCTCTGGTTGAGAACCACTGCTAACCAGATAGCTTCTCTCTGGTTCCTGGCCTGGCTTCATTGCCACCCAGCCCGGTTTCTTTCCAGGAATGGGTTTGGACTGGCTTTGGGAGTTGTTGGTGTCCTCGTGCTCCCACAGTCGCCGAGGTCCAGAACGACTGGCCAGGGAGCAGGGCACTGGCAGTTGAATGCTTCTACTTGGATGTGATATTGACCAAAGCAAGGCACATAGCTCTGCCTAACCTGGGGGTGAGGCTGTCCAGCGGAATTCCTAGGAGAGCTGCCCGTGCTGGTGGCCACCACTAGCGTCCCCCGCGGAGCTTTTAGCGAGGTCACCTCCGCATCTGTGCTCGGTGCTGGGGTGCAGAGGCCCGGGGGCTACGAGGGGGGGGAGCCAAGGAGGGTGGCTAGTTGTTGGTGCTGGGGTGGCTTGTGAGGCAGCGGGAACAGCGTGTCCTCTGCATGCACGGGCGAGAGGAGGCCCAGCCACCTGTTCAGGGAACCCCGAGTCCTTGGCAGGGCAGGGAGAGCAGGAGGAGGTTGCCTGCAGGCCTTGTGGGTATAAAGGGACTTTGTATTGGGGCTTCTGAAATCTGGTGATTACCAAAGTGTGCTCTGAACAGCTTGGATGAGAGTGTGCGGCTTAGCACGGGCATAATTACACGCTTCGTCTCTAAGTGGGTGTTAGCGCTGTGCAGGTGCAGCTGCTGTCTCCTTGCCTGTTGGGGGCGGGAGGGGGGGTGCGTTTCTGGGTCGATTCCCTCTCCTGTGACATTGTTCCTTGGAGGCCTGCTCTCCCTCCACAGCCGGCTGGTCCTGCGGGCCCTCTCTTCAGGGGTGGCTTGCAAGTGGCTGTGACCTTGCACAAGCGGGAAAGCGGTTCTTGGTGAGGGGCCCCATTTTCTCAAGCTTCACTTGTTGGTCACTGCTCTGCCCTCTCTGAGCTCCTGGAATTCTTCCAGCTGTCACTAGACTGTCTCCTCGTTGGTCAGAGGAGTGTGTGTGTGTCTCGGCCTGCATCGCTCTCCCCTGCTGAGGCACCATTTCATAGGCTTCACTTGCTTGTAGCCCTCAGTCTCATACCTGCCCAGGAAGGTCCTGTTGGAGCAAAAGGTTGCACCCATTTAACAGATGTGAAAGCTGAGACCAGGGTGGCTATTGATTTTCACGGGGCCTTGCAGATCTGCTGCTCCATGGGAGTCTTAGTCCCAAGGTGTCTAGCGATAACTTTCTGATGTGTCACATCGCTGGCCTGTGCCTAGGGCCTGACGTGGCCTTGTGGCGTGGGCGCCTGGATGCTTCTTCTTGACGGCCCTGCCCCCTGGGCTTCTGGGAGCTCTTTTCTCCTCCTCCTGCCTTGGGTCCTCTTTATCAGCTCCTTTGCCATCCCCTCTCCCTCCAGGCAGGTCATCCAGGGTAACTTCCGTCAATTCCAGGACCAGGTGGCCGCTGTCGCTTACTGAGGACCTGCTGTAGTAAGCAGGGCAGTGGCCAGTGACAGAAACTCAGTGTAACTGGTCTCAGCAAAACCCCGCAGCTGGGAGCCCTGAGAAGACAGGCTCCAGGCCGGCTGGGTCAGGACCTTGACCTCGGGCAGAGAATGCTGGCCTTTACTCTTGGAGTGACCCCGAGAGTCTGAGCACTCAGAGGCAGCAGTGGCTGTGCCCTTTGCTGCTGCCAGTCCCAGGACCCATCTTGGAAAGGATCAGGGAAGGCCTGGCTCAGCTTGCATGCCCATCCTACAACTGTGTGAGGTGCCAGGCTACATACCAACCCTTGGAGGGGTGGGGGGACGTGGCTGCCCCTCAGTTGTTTGCCGTTCGGAACGACGCAGGACTGAGGAGGGCAGTTCTGAAAGGCAGGAAGGCAGGACAGAGCAGCCCCTTGGGCTGGGTTCCAGGAGTCTCCTCATTTGACAGACGAAACTGAAGCACAAGGTACAGTTTGGTCTGGTTCCATGCTCTCCTTGGGGATGTACCCCGCTTCTTCCATTTAGATAGACAGTTCCTGAGCTGTCTGGTCAGCTGAGTCCTGGGAGTCTCACCACCTCCTGGCACCACCATGGTTGCAGAGATGGAAACATGCCCAGGTTCTTGGGAGGGGCCTTTCCTGTCCTCTCCTGGGGCTGGCGTGTGGCCCGCGCTGTGCCCGGAGGGTGAGCAGCACAGCTCTTTCTGGTTCTTTTGTGCCCTTTATTCCTGTCCCAGGATCTGGCAGGGCTGCCCTGGAACGGAACCTGCTCCCCTGCCCCTGCTCTTGGGCACACTTGGTCCTGCTATCAGCAGCACCGTTCCCACTCCTGGCCGCTCCCCAGCAGCACCTGGTGCTTGACAAGCTCCGGTCTGTTTTCCAGGTTCCTATCTCTAAACGGGCTCAGAATCCGAGTCGAATGCTCCCACGCGCGGCGGTCCAGGCCCCGGGGTGGGTGCGGCTGCAGCTGCTCTTTGAGAGTTCGGAAGCTCTCCTGGTGAATCCTGAGCTCTCACTTCAGTCGTCGAGTGACTCGGGTCCTTCTCAGGCATCTGCTTCAGGCCGGGCACTGGGAAGGCGGGCAGCTAGTTTCACCTGTCATTTAAAAGATAATTCAAGAAAAGCGGCGTCTCTAGTTTTCGAGATTATATTAGAGGCACGTGGCACAGAATTCAAGAAATACAGGGGCGTGCATAGTGAAAAGGAAGTCCCCCCCCACCCCGCCACACACTTGCCCTGGACAAGCCGCCGCCGTGCGACCATTTTCTTGTAGTGCTTTCGGATTCCTTCTGTGTATTGGTGGTTGTGCTTCACCCAGCTAATGTCTGCTGAGCTCTGGGTCTTACGCCTTCATGTTCACGCACAGTGTCTCAGAGAGCGCGAATGCCCCGTGTTTGCCTGGAGCAGTTCCTCATTCTTTTTAGAGGGAAGGGACAGGGAGAGGCAGAGAGAAGCATCAATGTGAGAGACACACCGGTGGGAGTTGAACCTGGGACCCTTCGGTCTGTGGGCCCTCATTCTTTTTAACTGCCGCCTCGTATTCCTGATGCGTGTGCCCTTCTTTGGGGGTAGGGGAGAGGTCACTGCCCGTCTTTTGCTGTGGTAGACAGTGTGGCAGTTGACAGCCACAGCCTGCAGCACTTGGTGTGTTTGCATGTCTGTGGGGGGGGGGTCCTGGAATTGGGGTTTCCATGAGGAGCAGCTAAGCACTTGACAGCCAGCTCTCTGGTTTCTCTTCCCTTCCCCCTGCTCCTGCCTCCCCCTCCCTTCCCAGCCCCTTGCCCTTTGGTGTTAGGATTCAACTTCTGGACTTTCTGGCCATGGCTGGTCTCAGGAGCCGGCTGCTTGGGAATGGAGGTTGTGGGTACCTCTGTCCTGCAGGAGTTCCTGACAAGGAAGGGAGCCCAGCCAGTTTTCATTGTGTTTTCCTGAGCGGGCTGCCTGTGTGTGTGTGTGTGTGTGTTTCTTTCACCTGCCCCCTAGTCCCCGGTTACACCATGGTCCTGGAGTATGCAGACCAGGCTTGCCCAGCTCAGGCCTCTCTCTGCCTGCTCGTCCGAGTAATGGGCCATCACTGCCCCTCCCTCGGTACTGGGCG
This sequence comes from Murina feae, assembly GCA_004026665.1. Taxonomy (NCBI): domain Eukaryota; kingdom Metazoa; phylum Chordata; class Mammalia; order Chiroptera; family Vespertilionidae; genus Murina; species Murina feae. The sequence goes on from PVJC01040189.1 coordinate 4,755, forward strand.
GGGAGGGTCATCTGTGCCGCAGGCACTGTGGGTGCCTCAGCTCCACACCGTCTAGCCAGGGGATGGTGCACGTGGTGGGGCCTGGACTGACAGGAGCTCAGCTCCCTCTCCTCTGCCCGAGTGGCAGTTTCTCCTGTTCTTGGAGCCCTGAGTTACCCAGGAACTGTGCTCGCACTCCTGGGAACTTCAGGGTTTCAGCCTGTCTGTGCTCCGAGTTACTCTGTTTCTTTTATGTTTCCAGTCCATCTGTGTTCAAAGTTAGAGACCTGTTTATTTGTAGGGGGGGCGGGAGATGAGGAGGGAGAGCTGTCTGGGAAGATGTCACATGCGGATAGTGGAAATGACTAGGCTTCATAAGGGGAATGACAGACACACCAGGATAATCTGGATGCCGCAAGGATTAGCTCAGAGGGAAAGACTCAGGCCTGGCCGCACCCAGGGGAGGCCCTGCACCTGGTGTGGGTCACGCCCACATGCCCCCTGGCTCCTCAGTGTCCCTGTCTTCCCCATGTCATTTGGCACTTTCCTGGGGGCTTACTCCTCTCTCAGCTGTGTAAGATTTCTGTACAGAAGCAGGGGTCAGGTGGTACACCGAGAGTGCCGAGTGATGGTGGCAGTTGACGGTCACTGATGCTCATGTGGGGCCGAGACAGCCTGGGAACGAGGCAGGGCTCCGAAACAGTGTGGGTTGTGAGCTGGTGACTGGGTGTGACCCAGGTCCTGGCGATGCTGGCTGTCCCCGGCCGTGGGCTCCGGTGGCCCAGGACCGGGCTGTTGTGTCCAGTGGGTCCCTTCAGGGGATCATGGCAGCAGACAGGTATTGGCCACCATTCCTTCCAGAACTGCAAAGAAGCTGTGTGACCGTGTGGATCCCGGGATCAGCCCCATGGTTTTCAAGTTGGGTTTGGGCTGGGGGTTCTGTGGAGGTGTTGGGGTCGAGGGGCAGGCGGCCGGGCACATTCCGCACGCAGTATGACCTGGTGAGCCGCCTCTGCTCCTTCTTGATGTCTCACGAGTGGCTTCCTGGTGAGGTTCTGCTCCTGGCCAGGCTCTCCGAAGGCTCTGGGGCCCACTTGTTGCATGAGTGAGCCAGCCAACGTCAGATGGGTAGGTGTCCCCTCAGCTGTGCCAGGTGAGGCGAGAGGGCCTGTTCCCCAGGGAGGTTGGGCCGGCTCCTCCCTGACCCTCAGGGCCTGAGCTGGGGCTGTTGCATTTGTTGTGCCCCCTGAGTGCCAGGCCCGGCCGGGCTGGGCACAGGAACTGAGCTGTGGTTTACACACTTAGGTTTACGGAGCATCTGTATGCTGGTGGGCACCATGGCTAGGCATGAGGCACACAGTCACTGGATCTGCCACAGTCCCTGCTCTAAGGAAAGGGTGTGGGCCACTAAACTGATTCCTGACCTCTCCTGGTCCTAGCCCTAAGCATCTACGGGAGCCTTCGCCTTTTTCCCAGGAAAATGCACATGGGCATGGCAATTGGCATGCCATCTACAACCCTTGTGCTTCTCCAGATCTCCCATCCCAGTGACAGGGCTGGGGTAGGGTGAGAGTGGGTCAGGGCTGGCTTCCTGGAGGCATTTCTCTGAGAGCCCAATCCTAAAGACTGAGGTGGAAGGTCAGGACCAAGGCTGGGAGATACGACCAGCCCTGTGGGGTAGGGAAGGTCAAGGCGAGTGAATCGTCAGGGAGCCTTTGTTGCTCTGGGGAGACCCCCACCCCAGGCTCTGTAATGGGACAGGTGAGTTAGGGCACTGGTGTTGGACATCAGAGGCCCTGGGATTGTGGGAGAGAAAGACAGATGAGGCCCAACCCTGGGGGCTATTGGTGAGGCTGAGATGGTTCAACCAGGGTCAGAGGGTGGGCAGGGTGTCAGTGGGGGCCAGAGATGGCTGGGAGTGGACAAGCAGCCGGAAGGACTGAAACTTTTGGGGCTCCTGCATGAGGGAGAGTGGATGGGCTGGAGTGGGACAGGCTGGGCCAGACCTGGGGGCCAGGCCAAGGTGTGTGATCAGCGTTAGGGGTGAATAGGGGAGTGAATATGGGGGTCGGAGGTGCCTTGGGCAGTGCAGGATGGAGCTGCCCTGACAAAGGCCTGGCCAGGGGTGGAAGGGGGAGATGGCTGGCTGTGAGGAAAACTGGGGTCTCTGTAGGACTCTGGCCAAGTCCTTCTGGGGAACAACCCCCTCTTTCTGCTAGAAGGTGGCTTTGAGGACCAGCGGGAAGTTCATAGACCTTCCCCTTGAAGATGAGGCCGTCCTGGGGAGCATGCCCTGAGAGGTGCAGCCACCGGCTCTCCTCCCCTCCTGCCTTCAGCTGGCCATAGAGAACATTCCGGAAGGACGCTTTCTGCCTGCCCAGTAACCTTTGTTTTCTTTGTTTTCCTCCACAGGAAGCGAGGGATAGAAGTGGTGCAGGTGAGTACAGGCCCTGCCTCCCCACCTTTCAGGCCGGGGCCTTTCTGCGCTCACCTCCTCTCCCCACCAACCTCCGTGATTCCTCCCTGGGCAGGGCTTGCGGTTGGGGCTGCTGGCCTGTCAGGTTTATGGAGTTGCTGTGGCTTTGTCCGTGGACTGAGCTGGCTGGGGGAGGAGATGGGGCTCTTGGGGGGAAGGGTGGGCAGGGTGAGGGGGGCATAGCACCCAGCCGGAAGTCCGTGGTTCTGATGCCCCCACGGTTTGTCTATGCCTGTCCTCAGGCTCTCCTGAGGGAGCATGAGCCCCCTGCTCTTGCCTGGGTGGTGCGGTCCTGGGGGTGAGCCCTCGCCTATGTCAGACCTTCCTGTGAGTGGTGTCATCTCCAAGACCACTCCTGTCCCACACCCCCCCCCAAGTCAGGGTGTGTACCTTCCCCTGTGGCACCCCCTTTCTGCTGTCAGGCCACACCTGACCTTCCCAATGGGCCCCTGGCTCCTGGATGGACTGAATCAGTGAAGGGCTGACCCCCAATGGTGCCTTGCCCTAGGATAGGCTTGGGTTAGGTGTGCATTGGCTGGAGACAGAAGGAAGGATGGACAGAGAAAAGCTCTCCCGGGGCCAGGAGCTAACTCTGTGGCCCAGAGATAAATGTACCGGCCTGCCTGAGAGTGGTTGGTGAAGTGGGGGCGAACTGTCTCTAGCAGCCTTGGCGAGTTCTTCCTTATGGCCTCCCCTTTTCGGCAGCCTCTGGGTTGAGCTTGTCACCCGGAGGCTGAGGTTTGTTTGAGGTGGGGGGAGGCGACTCCTGGAAGCGTCGTCATGCTCCAGGCTCTAGTCTCTGTGGAGGTGCTCAGTCTGCTCTGAGCTTTTCTGTGGCCCTTACTTTCTCTGTGCATAAAAAGCGGGAAGTCAGAGTTCAGGAATGGCTGAGAAGTTCACCTTCAGGGCACTTCTGATTGACTGCAGGTGCCTGGAGGATTCTACATCTAAATGGCTGAAGGGAGGGATTGATTGACAACGCCTGTGGGCGGGTGGTCCAGTGGTGGGCAGAGGGCATGCAGTTGTAAGCTTGCCATTCTGGGCTAGGTGGCTCAGCTCCTTCCTACTCCAGGATGCTTCGGCTCGGTTTTTGTCTCTTAGTCCTTTCGATGGTCACCTTGTAGCACCTGGTTCCTTTGCAGATGGCTGTTCCACCCCCAAGGCCTGGGCCTGTAGCTGGGGCCTAGTACTTCCCTGAGGTTAGCTCCAGCCTCTCTCCTCAGGTCCACTCGGGAGTTTCTTTTGGGAGCCGTTTTTAGAGGAAGTGACTTTATGTGCTCACCAACAAACACACTGCTTAAAAGGGGAGGAAATGTGCACGTCCCTCAACACCTGAGTCCTGCTCATGTAGATTCCAGATGGGACACAGTGGGATGCCACCCCCACCACGTGACGGGAGGCCTTGGAACCTCAGGGGGTGAGGGACAGCCCGGGGGTCAGTGTGCTCAGTGTACGTGGCTTTCCCCGGAGGATTTAGGCTAAAACCTTAATCCACTTAGCCTGTGGCTGGAACTGGAGACTGGAGCCATTATTTTAGAATTAAGTACGAGGCAGAAAGTTATGAAATCTTTCTGGGTGTATCTGCTGTTCACTTTGGTGATGCCATGGGGAGGAAGTGGTGGCTGGGGACCAGAATGAAGCCAAACTGGATGCTCTCCACACTGGCCTCTAAAAATAAAACCCACTTCAGCGCCCGCTCTGTTCACCTCCTCCTGGCATCCCCAGGTGTTCGGAGAACTTGAAATTCCAAGACACAGAGAAACTCTCATTGCAAAAACGGGAAGGGAATCCATTCAGCTGGTTTTTAAAAACCAGCCAGGTTTCTGGGTGCCAGGTCCCCAGGCTATGGCTGCTGGAGATGACGGGCCAGTCACTTGGGGGTCAGTGATGGAAGGGGTGCCAGTGTTTCCTGTGTCAGGTGCTCTGATGAGTATTCTCCCGTTTTGTGCAGCCACCTAGTGATGTGGGTGGAGTTTTCATGTCTGTCTGGAGATGAGGAGACAGACTCAGATGTTGTGACTTCTCTTGAGGGACTCAGCTGTTAAATGGTTAGAGCTGGAAGTTAAATATGGGTCTGTCTGTCTCCAAAGCCCGCATGGTAATAGGCTGTCTGTCCATTTACTAAAGGCTTTCAGGCCTCTTATTACCTGGGGATTGGCTACCGTTTGGTAAAGGATGTTGGGCCTGCAGTTGGGAATGAGGACTAAGATGCTGGTTAGATCTGCAGTGCTTGCCCGTCTCTCCTGCGTTAACTGGCAGCAGTGACAGTGAGTGTCTCCTGCACTTGGTTCTTTGGCGGCATTCGCTCTGAACAAGCATGTGTGTAACCTCTGAGGGTGGCAGTGGGAGCACGTCTAAGAGGTCCATTTGGCAGTTCCTCAATTCCTCGTGCTCATTCCCACAGCTGACCTCTCCCATCTCCACGGAGGCAGAGCACCGAGTAGTGGGGAGCACGACACTTGGGCTCAGGGTTCTGGCTGTGTGACCTCAGGCCTGTAGTCTCAGTGCTTGGCATCTCAGTCTGCCTGTCAGATGGAATAACAACGGTACCTGTCTCCCAGGAGCGTTGTCAGGCCGAGTGCAGTTAATTTGGGTAAAGCAGGAGGCACGGAACCTGGCCCGCGGGAAGCGGGTTACCCACAGGAGAACCACACCCTCCTTATCAGACCTGAATCGGGTGTGTGGCAGGAGGGAGCTGGGGGCGTCACCAGGCTGGTCATTGTGATCCTGGGGCAAGTGAGGGACTTCCTTTCTTTGCTTGCAGTGAAACTGAGAGAGGACTTGATTGAGTTGTCGCTGATAGAGCATTAACAATGATTTTGGAGAATAAATTACTGTAATTCTTGGCATAGAATTCTGAAGGAATTCAGAGAGTGTGCTGTGGTAAATCTCTTTCCATTTCATCTTATTTATTTGAATGAGTGGTCTCAGCACGTATAGCTATACACATTGCAAAATGGAGATAGAATTGATAATAAACGCAGTCTTATTCTAGCAATAAGTATTATCCATTCTGTGGATACAGGAAGCAGTTAAATTTCCACTCATCTCTTCTGAGATGTATTTCTAAGAAGGTTTTAATTTTTTGTGCTTATTGTTAATACAAATTTGTAATATATTTCTGTTGTATTAATTATGTACTAGTAGTAATTGTGATAATAAGTCTGTCCAGAAGAAAATTTTTTATACTTAGAGCTTTATGGCCACATGAAATTTAAAAATTAAAACATTTATACACTGTTTTTTGCCTCGTAGTGTAATAATCAATAAAAGACCTTCAGACATAAGACACACTGAGAGTGGAAACATCTAAGGGATGGGGATTGGGAAGTTGGAGGAGGCAAAGGGAACATTGCCAACCCCCAGGTGTCTGAGAATCTGATTCTGTAATTTTAAGGTGGATGGTGGGTGGTTGCTCCCAAATCGCTATGGTATTTAGATTCCACTGGATCCATTTAAAAGAGAAACAGTAACAGTTTTATTTTGAAATGTTAATATTTACAATACGTTGGAAATTACATCCTCTACAAGGATTTCAACTTACCACGAGAAATTTTAGATGTCAACTTGCAAATGTGCAAATAGAAACATAGTTTTAAACATTTATTTTGGGGGTTTGGTTTGAAGGCCACTGCTTTCCAACATTATCTCGTTTATTTCTCAGAAATCAGGCCCTGAGGCAGGTGCTGCTGCAGAGAGGGATGGTGCCCGGCCCTCAGGCTGGACCTCTCGGACTCCAGGGCCTCTGTGTCTACTGAGAACCAGAAAGGCCTCTGTAGTGGGCTCGTCTGCTGGCCGCTCGCCTTCCTAACCTGGGTCTGTTAGGCCAAGGATGTTTGATAATAAGGAAAACGCGCCAGTCTCTGCTCATGTAGCATGAGAAGCCGCAGGCGAGGCCGAGGCTGGGAGGCCAGAAGCAGGGGAAGCCCTGGTCTGTGCGAGTGCTGGGCTCAGGCCGGCGCCGGAGAGAGTGGGGCAAGGGCTGTGGGGCAAGATGCCCCTGACTGCCTGTGGCGATGGCGATGGGTTCAGGCACCTTGTTAAAGGAGATGCTCACAGGGACCTGTCATGACAATGATGTTCAGGCACCTGTCTGGAAGGTGATGGTCTGCAGGTTCTCTGCCCCAGTTTCCTCCTCTGTACTGCTGTAATGAGGATGCTGGCTGCACAGGCCCTCCTGACTCTACCATTTCAGGTGGTAACAGTTGACCTCACTCAGCCTTTGGGGTGAGAGGCCCTCCTAGCTGGCAGGTATGGATTGGGCAGCCTTTCCTGGGTGCCAGCCGTGTCCTGGGCTAAAGCTGCAGGATTCACATGGGTCAAAGGTGAGATTCCTTCAGCTCCGCAGTCTGTAGTCGATAGCCAGAGGCCAGGGTGGGTGGGGGTCACTGGCATAGGCCCAGAGGAGGGTCCTGACCTAGCACAGTAAGCCAGGAAGGCTTCCTGGAGGAGAGCAGGGAGAGCCTGCTACGGGTGATGAGCCTCATCCACCTGATAGACCAGGAGGCAGGTCCACGCCCACAGCCCGGACCAGGGCTGATTCCACTCTCCAGGCTCTTCTGCCTCTCCTGCCCCGGAAACAGCTAGTTGCTAAGATGCCCAGTGCCCAGCATGGCCCAGCTGTCACTGCCCCTCCACCCAGTGAGTCTTTGTTGGAAGGAGGAGACATTCGGGTCACCTGTGGCCTAGCGGGCAGTGAGGTGGGGCTCTGCTGAGGGCCGGGAGGAGTCCTGTGTCAGTCACACAGGGCGTCACCAGGAGCATTTTCCACTCTGACCTGGGCTGTGGGGAAGGCTTGCCCTTGAGGTTTCCTCATCTCTGGTCTCCACCGCCCCTTTTAGAACAGCCCAGCACTGGGTGGCAGGAGATCCTGAAAGAAAAAGGTACTCGCTGCCCTGTCCACCCCCCTCTCCTGCCCCAGCGTGCTCTTGGGGCTGTCATTCCCCAGGTGTGTTCTGGGCGCAGAGGGAGAAGGAGATGACTCTTAGCCTGTGAGGGGTTGGCGTTTTATTTTAAAATGCAAATGAGCAAGCCCTGAGTGTGAGAAGTTCAGTCCTGACTATAGATTTGCTGTCCTTCCAAGTTCCTTGAGAATTCAGACTGTAAAGTGCAGCTTGGAGCAGCTGCTGTTTCTCTGGGGGGCGAGGAAGCAGGCCTCCCCACTTGCCCCGGCGTGCGGCTGGGCAGCGGCTGTGCTCGGGTCTCTCCAGAGTTGCTGCTTGAGGAGTTGGGGCTCTTTGTCTCTGCGTTCACCCCGTTTCTGCACAAACTACTCAGGGAGGGAGTTGGTGGTGGATGTTGAAGCAGGAAAGGAAACGCCAGCAGAGAGAGAGAGAGAGAGAGAGAGAGAGAGAGAGAGAGAGAGAGGCAGGCCGTGGGCCCAGGGCTGATGACTGGGTGCTGGGCACCTGGAGTTGGAGATTCAGTGGTGACTGCCCCGGCTCCTGGGCGCGCCCAGAGGGCTGGGAGGGCTTGTCTGTGCTGTGGTAGGGCCTTCAAGGACTTGGGGGCCAGCACTTAGAGGGGGGAATGGGCAAAGGGTGGAGAAAGCCTTGCGGGAAAATTGATGCCTCAGTGGGGAGGAAAGTGGGTGCAGGTGTGGGTGGGGAGGTGTTGGAGTGTCTCTCAGGCAGGGCGTGCCACGTGAACAAGGGCCCAGGGGCTGGGCGAGGGCTCTGTTGACCCGGAGTGGTTTGGAGGCTCTGGTTTGGGGTCTTGGCCCTGAGGGAGTTGGCCAGCGACCAGGCCAGAGCGGGTGGCAGGGCTGGACCACAAGAATGTTCCGGTGAGCTGTTCGTGCAGCCCAGAGTCAGGGGCATTGAGGGGCTTCTATGGGGTAGAGTGCTGGCTCCAGGTAGGGGCCATGGGACAAGGTCCCACTGGGAGGGCTCAGAGGAGGCGACTGGACAGGGCTGAGCTGGAGGCTGGGGCACAGGAAGTAGAGGAGGGCCAAGGAGACAGGATGTGGTGCCTACGTGGATGTGGGGGGGAGGGAGGCTGCAGGTCAGTTTCCAGAGTTGAGGTGCAGGAGGAGGAGTGGAGGGGAGAGAAAGCTGGTTCTGGTAGGTGTGTTGAACGCAGGCAGGTAACTTTGGCAGTTGCCTTCATTTTACCTAGAGGGAGGGATTATAGAGCCAAATTCTCTGCTGAGCTTTAAAAAATAAATTTGTTATTTAGGTGACATTGTTGTCACATGGTTCAAAAGTTGTTTTTAGAAGATATGCAGTTAAAGGTGTCAAATGATTAATTCCCAGATGGGTTCCCTCTGCCACCCGTACTCTCTCCAGGGTGCCCTCACTGGATTTTATTTCCAGGGATAGAAGTCCAGGTGGAGCTGGGCACCTGTAAACATTTCTTCCTTCCATCTGCTCCCTCCAAGTGCCTGGGAGCCAGGTGTAAGGGGATATTTTGGGAACTAATATTTGGGAGTATTTGTTGCTTTGGTGTTTATTTCGGGCCTGACATCCTTGCCACTGAATTGGGCTACCTCATGGGCAGGGGCCCCTGAAGGCCACCCTGACCCCTGCCAGCAGACCCAGCACCTCCAGCGAGGGTGACTACAAGATGGGGAAGTGGCCTCTGTACAGAACTTTCCCACACGGTCATTTGGAGAATATATATATATATATATATATATATATATATATATATGTATGTATACACACACACACACACACACACACACACACATATATTCCTCAGCCAAGAATATTTTTCCATTGATTTTTATTTATTTTATTTTTTATTTCTTTATAATGCTTTTTTAAAATTGATTAAGGTATTACATATGTGTCCTTATTGCCCCATTGCCCCTCCAATTCCCAACTACATTGATTTTTAGAAAGTAGAAGGGAGAGAGAGACAGTAACATCGATGTGAGAGAGACACATCGATTGGTTGCTTCTTGCACACCCCCCGACCAGGGCTGGGGAACATGCGACTGAGGTACAAGCCCTTGACTGGAATCAAACCCAGTACCCTTCATCAGCAGACTGATGGGGAGCAAGTAAGCTGTGGATGAGTCTGTGCTTCTGAGAAAAATTATTGTCAGTGTAAGGAATGAGATTTCCCCCCGAGTCCCCATGCACCGCTTGGCTTCTATTGTGATTTTTAGCTTAATTCCTTTTTTGAAGATAGATTTTATTTCATTGTTTAAAATTTGAAATGCATATTTTTAAAATGAAACATTGAAAATTATTTTCATTCTCAGTCATTTATTTAGGATATATATTTAACAAGTAGAGGTAGAGAAATTTATGTGTAAGCATGGCCAGCATAATATATTATATATATTATGGCAGGAGCTGTTTCTGGCGTTGGTGCAGCTCTGCATTTATAGAGGGCTGCAGTTCTCATTTCTGGGTGTTCTTTCCCACTTTGACTTGCTGAGGCAACTTGAGCAAGTCCTTAAAACAAGAGTGCTCCTGCCAGGGAGTGTGTGTGTGTGTGTGTGTGTGTGTGTGTGTGTATATATATATAATATTATGCTGGCCATGCTTACACATAAATTTATATATATATATATATATATATATATATTATATATATATAGTAATAATATAGGGGGCTGAGAAGTTTTATAAATTAGGGTCTGCTCATTCAGATGCTTACAGTAGCCATTAAAGGAGATCTTTGGGCCTGACTGGTTTGGCTCAGTGGATAGAGCATTGGCCTGTGGACTGAAGGGTCCCAGGATTGATTCCAGTCAAGGGCATGTACCTTGGTTGTGGGCACATGCCCAGCAGGGGGTGTGCAGGAGGCAGCTGATCGATGTGTCCAACTCTCTATCCCTCTCCCTTCCTCTTTTTAAAAAGTCAATAAAATATATTAAAAAATAAAAAGATCTTTGGAGGACAAACACAGAACATGCTCATGAGATGATGTTAAGTGCTGTTGACGTCTGTTGGATGGTTTCATTGCTGTCAGTTTTATTTTTATTCTGAGCTTTGTAGGCCGGCTTTCACCCACAGACGCTGTTTCTGGCGTTGGTGCAGCTCTGCGTTTGTAGAGGGCTGCAGTTCTCATTTCTGGGTGTTCTTTCCCACTTTGACTTGCTGAGGCAACTTGAGCAAGTCCTTAAAACAAAAGAGTGCTCCTGCCAGGGGAGCTGCGTGCCCGAGCTCCTGAGCATCATTCCACACCATTCCACACAAGTCTGACCTCAGCCACCTGATTTCAGCGGCCTCATTGGAATGTAGCCAGTAAGCACTTCACGTAAAAGCGAGAGATGGAAGGAGGAATGTGGGTAAATAGGATGGGATGGAAAGGGCCAGAGCAAACCGAATGAGCCAGAAGCGAAGATTAGCTGCCTCTTTTGCGGTTGTGCTGGGTGATGTCCAGGGTGGTCTGCCCATGTCGGCATTGCCATTGTTCTCACCGGGTGCTGGTTAGAGTGCCAGCCCAGAGCCAGTGGATCCGGACCCCCCATTAAGCCTGTGCACAGTGGAGCAGCAGGAGGCTCCGGTGCAAACAGTGGGTGCTCATGGTTGGGTGCTACTCCTGGAGCTTGCTCAGGTCCAGGGGCTGAGACTCTGAGTGCCATGATGAATTGATAGGAAGGGCCTGGGCCATATTCCGGGCCCAGCTGGGCACACAGCTGGCGCAGTGGAAAGCAGGATTGGGACAGGCGTTGCCTGCAGCTCCAGGTCGCAGACTATGAAGCCCCCTTGAACCTTTCGGTTGGCTAAGAAGTTGGCATCTCCCTCTCCAGCCCCTTGCCCACTTTCAAGTTTCTA
>PVJC01040190.1:0-15900 GCA_004026665.1 Murina feae
AAGAGCTTCACAGACAAGAAAAAGCTAAAGGAGTTCATCACCACCCAACCAGTATTATATGAAATGCTGAAAGGTATCCTTTGAGAAGAGGATGAAGAAAAAGTAAAAATAAAAATTATGAACAACAAATACATATCTTTCAACAAGTGAACCTAAAAATCAAGTGAATAAAAAAATCTGATGAACAGAATGAACTGGTAATTAGAATAGAATCAGAGGCATAGAAAGGGAGTGGACTGACAATTTTCAGGGGTAAAGGGTGGGAAGAGAATTGTCAATGATCGTACTCCTATGGACGAAGACAGTGAGGGGGGGGGAGACAGAGGGTAGGGTGTGAAATGAGAGGAGGGGAGCTTTGGGGAAAATAGAAGAACAAGTGTAATAATTTGAACAATAAAGATAAATAAATTAAAAAAATAAAATAAAATAGACATGACAATTGTTCTTATGAAAAGTAATAGTGTTAGTGAACAATGAGGGTTGGTGCAGTATTTCAGGCACAAATTACAGAGTGCTTTTACTGCTAATGAAGAATATTTGATTTTATTTTGTTAGGTTGTTTTTGTTCTAAATCTTAAGGAAGACTTAAAAATGAAATTAGATAAAAACTTCAACAAATTTTATTTATCAGTGCATGAAAATTCTTTTAAAAAGTGAGTCTATAGAGATCAATAGGTTTCTTGTAAATATGAAAAATAAATTATATCCATTGCCTCTTTAAGTGTGAAAAAAGTATAGATCAAGAAAAGACAAATATGACCTTACCATGAAAGGCCTACATTCTTGTTTAATATCAGGTAGACTAATTTAGAAAGGAGAAAACAAAAGAATTATGCTATTGAGTATTCAGTTTTCTTTTTGTCTCATGTCTTTTAATAATGAAAGTTTTGTTTTTGATTTATTATTTTGTCTTTTGCATGTTTTATAATTTTTATTGGATTCTAGTCATGGTAAATGTTACCTTTTAGGTGCTAGATATTTTTATATCCCTATAAATACTCTTATACTTTGTTCTAGTTAATGAAATATTTTTATCCTTTTGAATATTGTTTTATTACTGACTTAGGTGCAATCAGAACACTGTTCAGACTATGATTAATCACTCTCCATTGCTGAGGCAAGACTCTTCTGAGTACTTTAGCCTGTGTCCCAGGAATTATGGGTATTTCCAGTCTGGCTAATGAAGATAGACACAATTTCTGGCCCTGTGTGAGCTCTAGGGACTATCTCTTCTCATTCACTTTTGTGGTTCTTTCTTCAGGGTTGAGTAGCTTTCTATTATGTTTACACTGATAAATTCTCTACAAAATACTCAAGGTAGATCCTCTGCAGACTTCCGAATTTTCTCTCTGAGTAGCTCTCTTCTTTCTTGTATTCTGTCCTATAAACTCTATTATCAGTTCTCCCCTGACTGTCAGCCCAATCTAATTCAACTCATGGAGTCTTTATGTGTTCCTTCTCATTACACTATGGGCTGGAAGGTCTTTTATGGCAGTATTTGGGGCAATCATAGAGTGCACTTCGCTTGTTTCTCATATTTTAGAGACCACATTTTGCCTGAAGTGCTTAGAGAGCACATTCATTGGCTCATGTTCAATGTCTTCAAAACTGTTGCTTCAAAATAGAGACAGATTCATAGGTAGAGAGCAGGCTGACAGATGTCCAGGAGGAAGGGTGGCTGTTGAGGGTATGGTTGTGTGTGGGGAGATGGGGGAGGAGACTGAGCAAAAATGAACTAAGAAAACCTGATGGACATTGAAAACAGTGTGGTAATTATGGAAGGGATAAGAAGTGGGAGGTAGAGGAGAGTATAGGGGGGGATAAATAAATGGAGACTTGACTTGGGGTGGTGAACACACAGTACAGTGTTCAGATGATATGTTGTAGAATTGTGTATCTGAAACCTATATAATTTTGTTAACCGGTATCACCCCAATATATTCAATAAATAGGAAAAAATAAAAATTTTTGTTTCAAGTATTTTTTTATTGAACTTATTGGGTGACATCTTATATAATAAAGAGGTAATATGCAAATTTACCATCATTCCAGCACACAAGACAGCCACCCCCATGTGGTCAAAGATGTCTTCCCCCATGTGGACACAAGATGGCCGCCACAAGATGGCCTGCAGGGGAGAGCAGTTTGGGGTGATCAGGCCTGCAGGGGAGGGCAGTTAGGGTGACCAGGCTGGCATGGGAGGGTAGTTAGGTGTGACAGGGCTAGCAGGGAAAGGCAGTTAGAGGCAATTGGGAAGGCAGGGAGCAGTTAGGTGTCTATCAGGCTGGCAGGTGGGTGAGTGGTTGGGAGCCAGCAGTCCTAGATTGTGAGAGGGATGTCCGACTGCCCGTTTAGGATTGGCCCTAAATGAGCAGTCACACATCCCTTGAGGGGTCCCAGATTGGAGAGGGTGCAGGCTGGGTTGAGAGACACCCACACAACCCCTGTGCACAAATTTCATGCACCAGGCTTCTAAGTTGGTAAATAAAATTATATAGGTTTCAAGTGTACTATTTTATAATACATCATCTGTATATTGTATTGTGTGCTCAACACCCAAAGTCAAGTCTCCTTCTATTACCATTTATCTACTTTTAACCCTCTTCTACTTCCCCTGAGGCCCCTTTGACTCTGATAATCACCATACTGTTGTCTGTGTCTATGTTGTTTGTGTCTTTTCCTTTGTCTGTTTTGTTTTTGCTTAATCCTTTCACCCATGTATGTTCACCTAAGTTTTAATTGCTTCAAGCAGGATGGAAATCTAGTCCGTTTTTCTAGCTTGGCCAAAAATGATAGTCTAATGAACAAGTGAACAGTTTTTGTAACATCAATATGTGAGCCTCACAGTAATGAATGTAATTACTCTCTTTTCAATGCTGTCTGATGGGAGGATAAAAGCCTACAGGTTTATTAGTTTCTACCAACCATATAACAAAAAGTCCAGCTGGCCAAAAGCAATTTATTGATTTTATAACTCCAAAACTAGCTGCTGACTTGATGTGAAAGACACTGGGAGTATATAAACCAATAAACCAATATTCTGGTTTCACCTTATAATAGCCCCAGTGTGTGATTCAGTCCATTGATGTTGCAAATAGAAGATACTCAAGAATTGGAAGCAGGCTCACATTGAAACCAGACAATAAATGGGTCCCAGATGCCTGTCACTACTTGAGCCAATTAAACAAAGTTAGGGTTGAATCAGGTATGAGCATTTATCCAGGGATGGGGGCTTTTTTTCTGCCAAGGGCCATTTGGATATTTATAACATCATTCACTAGCCTTACAAAATTATCAACTTAAAAATTAGCCTGCTATATTTTGTCAAACATTTAATTAACATCCCTAATACTTTGGCAGGACCAGACCAAATGATTTCACATGCCTTATATGGCCTGTGGGCCAGATGTTCCCCACCCCTGGTTTATTCAAATAATGTCGGCAGTATGGGAGAACTGCAGGTCATCAACAAAAGTCTGCTCTCCATCCTCATAAGAAGTTACTTATATTGGGTAGAAAGACAAAAATTGCCTGGGAAAGTAAGCAAAAGGAATAAGAATAGATATGCAAAAGGAATAAAAATGAGTATTACAGGCATGGGAAAGTAAGCAATGGAAATAAAAAGTGGTAAAATGGTTACAGATTACAGGTAGTGTGGGATGGGGCTTATAAAGGGTAGGTGCTTCTGGGACTTCATTTTTTCTGCAACAAGGTTGCTACTTTTACCATGCTGATAAACAGTTCTCAGATAAGGAGAATGGACTGCATTTCAAGGTTAACTCCAAGTTACAACTTCCAGCCAGGTCAGAATGTGCCTTCTTTAATCAGAACAAAATAATCACAGTTAACTGAGCAAGATTAATAGTTCTTATAACTATAGCTAGTCTCCACTATTCTATTTCTCCCTCTTTCCCCTAACAACATCTGCTAGGAAAATCAAGGGAAGGCCTTGTACCTATGATCAGGTTAGAGATAATAATAAGGGCCTTATATATCCCTAAAGAATAACATTAAAAGACTATTGAAATGAAAGCTTCCTCTACCCACTGAGAAGGCAAAATATAGGAAGAATCAGAGTTGCCTGGTCTAGCAATTGCATTCCCATCTCTATCCACTTGAAATTCTCTCATTTAAAAGTTAAGATTGTGGTATATTTGAGTTTAAAAAGTCAGGAAAAATGGTTTCCTGTATATCCCTCACTGCAAATAAACAAATCACTGCCACATTCACCAAGAGGCAGTAAAATAAACCTGTGGGCAGGTCAGCACTTACCCTTAGATAATAGACTCTGTATGGTATGGCCTTTGTGGGGGAATAAGTTGATATAAAGCATAATGGAGAAAAATTTAGAGAGGCAGTAAAATAGTATTTATTAAGGGCCACCTATGTAGTAGGATACTTGTACTATTTCTAAGTCTTACAAAAACATTTAAACATAGCTCTTAAGCTTTTCATTTATAGATAAAGAAACAGATTCATTAAAATGACTTGCTCCAAATAATACAGTGAGTAAATAATATAAATATACTAGAGGCTCAAGGCACAAAAATTTGTGTACTTGAGGGTGGTGGGGGGGGAGGGGGAGGTCCCTCAGCCCGGCCTGTGCCCTCTAGCAATCTGGGACTCCTCAGAAGATGTCCACCTGCTGGCTTAGGCCCACTCCCTGGGGGATCAGGTCTAAGCTGGCAACCAGACATCCCTCTGGAAGCCCGGGGTCCCTTGGGGGATGTCCACTTGCCAACAGGGAGCAGGCCTAAGCTGCAGTCGGACAACCTTAGCTCTGCTGAGGAGGCAGGAGAGGCTCCCGCCACCACTGCTATGCTGGCAGCTGGAAGCCTAGCTTATGGTTGAGCAGAGCTCCCCCTGTGGGAGTGCATTGACCACCAGGAGGCAGCTCCTGTATTGAGCATCTTCCTCTTGGTGGTCAGTGTGTGTCATAGGGACCAGTCATTCCCAGTGGTTCTGCTGTTAGGGTCAATTTGCATATTACCTTTTTATTATATAGGATAGAGGACTGGTACATGGGTGGGGGCAAGCTGGTTTACCCTGAAGGGTGTTCCAGATCAGGGTGGGGGTCCGGCTTGGGTGCCTGGCCAGCCTGGGTGATGGCTGTTTACAGACTGTTTGCAGGCTGGCCACAGCACCTTCAAGGTGGGTGTCCCCCTCTGGGGTGCTTGGCCAGTCTGAGTGAGGGGCTCTTTGCAGGCTGGCCACATCCCCTTCAGGGAGGGGGTACTTGATGGGGTACCTGGGTGAGGGACTGATGGCTGTTTGCATCGAGGCTGGCTGGAAGCTGGTATCTGGGATTTATTTATCTTCTTAAGTTGAAACTTCGTTGCTTTAACTGGAGCCCAGGTTGTGTTGCCCCTGACAACCTAGGCTCCCAGCTCTTCCTTGAGCCCAAAGCTGGAAGCAGGTATCTGGGATTTATTTATCTTATATAACTGAAACTTTGTTGTTTTGAGCAGAGGCCATAGCCAGCCTAGGCAGACAGGAACTTTAGCTTCCTCCATGGCCAGGGCAAGCCTCCTGCTTGTTCCAGCTCTGTGCTGCTGACCGCCATCTTGGCTGGGTTAATTTGCATATAGTCACTTTGATTGGTTGGTGGACGTGGCGATTGGCTGGTGGGCATGGCTTAAGTGTAGCAGAGTGACACCAATTTGCATATTACTCTTTTATTATATTAGATAATAAAATTGATAATTGTGATTTCAAAACTTATGCCCACTACATAATAATACAATTTCCCCTGAGTTGGGTAGATTTTCCTGAGCAGGATGCAAGTAACCGGGCCAGAATGGCCAGGTTCAGTGAGCCTGAGGAAGGGCGGAGACGGATTAAAGAAGATAGACAAAAGAATACAGCTGGGGCTAGGTTGGATCACTGCCTGGATGAGGAAACAATGACCCAGCCTGCAAGCCAAAGTTTTATTTTATAGTCAGAGCACACAAAGCAAAACAAGAGAAGTGGTCAACATGTTCACAATGTTCTTGTTAGTTTCACCTTGTAACTAATGGGCTGCACATTTCACAGTCCATTAGCTACCTAGGAAGGAGCAAGGGAGGACTATAAGGTCAAGCTTAATTATGCTAAGAGGGCTCTGCCCTCAAAGCTGGGACTTGTTTGTGGCCCTGCCACAGGTCAGTCCAAGGTTTAACCCTATAACCACTCCCTAAGGGTGATTTCTTTCCCAGGTTCTTATCCAGATGGATTCAAAGAATGAAGCCACAGAGAAAAGGTGGTAGATGGAAAGGGTGGAAATTTATTGGAAACAAGTACAGACTCTCACATAGGGAGGGGGGATCACCAACAAAGATTTTTTTTTCTAAGGATTATAAAGGCTGTAGTTCTTTGCCTCATGATGCTCTCTTCTTATTGGTCACTATATCAGCTTCAGAGATCAAACCCAATGTGGTGTTCCTCTCTTTCTCTCTCACTTCAGTGGTAGAATTCTCTGTCTCCTATGAAAATGTTTTTCTCTTTCTCCCATTTGTCAGCATTTCTCTATCCTTTGTGAAAGTTTGTTTTCTCTTTCTCTGCATACCCTCTGGCTTTTCCTTATCTTCCATGAATGGAAGTCGTCCTCTCCCTTTATCCTGTGGCACCACATTTTTTCTCTGTGAATGTATGCCTTTTAGCAGCTTCAAGCCCTCACCTATTGGCTACAAGCCTTCCTCCCCCATTGATCCTGTTTATTTATAAAACTCACTAAATCTGCCTATTTTGTCCCTAAAACTCCTTCCACCCTTATCTTCAAGTCAGAGCTCTACTAGTTAATGGGATAAAAATTTAATGAGTCTCAAAAACATAATCATATCCAAATCCTACATTCTTGCCTGTTGTCAACATTACCAATTGGGTTACACTGCTTTCCACCATCTTCACTCAATTCTTTATCTTTCTCAGACTGCCCTTAATAATCATGTAAAAATCATCTGGACCCCCCTGGCTCCAAATAGAAGTGGGGGAAGGGAGATGAGAGTTAGGCTGGTATGCCACAGGAAAAGAAAAAAAGGGGGTAGAAAGAGGCAACCTCCTCCTACTTCAGACCCCAGTAGGAAGTTATGTAGTAGAAAAACTCTGATATTAGCTTTTTGTTCATTATGCTAAAATGCTTTTCTGTCCCCTCATTTCTTTATTCTTCTCTTTCTACTAAATGTTTAATAGCCATTATCATTTAGATTTTAATTTCCTGGAATGGACATTTGATCAATTTGTATATCATGAACTGAGGAGATATATATATATATATATATATATATATATATATATATATATATATATATATATATATATATATAATTTCCCTTCTCTGTGTGCTACAAATTAATAAAAAAGTCAATATATAGACTTTTTTCTTCTATTTATACATTTCACAGAAGAGAAGTCTTAAAGTATTTAAACTGAATCATTTATGTATTGGCCTTCTGAATTGATATAAAGACAAATAAAATATTGTTATTTGGTGAAGATAAATAAGATAGTGTAAGTGCTCAGAAAATGCTAGTGTGTGAAAAAATGCAAAGTTGTCAGGATCAAGGAATAAAGGGTAAGTACTAGGGGGATAAGAGACAAAATATGCTTCCAAGAATAATATAAACAAATAACATAAATAAGAGCTGTGTTTAAATAATACTGAAATAAGCAAAGCTTATTATTTTTAATAAAAATGTTTTAATTTTCAATTTATCTTTGCTTTTCTTGATTCCTGTCATTTGAACCACATGCCCTTTCATAAACCATGCCAATCTGAAGACACATGAGCATGCACAAAGAATGATTGGTTCTTCTCTTGCCATTTTTTTTGTTCTTTTTCCAAAGAAAATTGTCAGTGAAAATAAATTGTCAGGCTTGATATGATATGTTAAAATATCATTCTAGGACCCAACCATCTGCAGTCATTACATCAGTGGGCTCATTCAGCACTTTTCTGACCTGTGAGGCATCTTTATCTCTCCTGAGTGCTGGAGATAAAAGTACTGTTGTACGATAAGTGAGTTATGTAACAGAATATAAATCCGAGCAGAACATTGACACCATCAGTCATGTACTATCTAAAGGCCAAACAATAAAAATTATCATTCATTTTATTTAATGCTCAATGCCATGAATTAGAACACAAAATAAAGCTCTCTTTAACATGTCAGAACTATGCTAATGCCACTGAACATTAATATTCTACTGATTTCAGTTAAATTGTTTTCAACTTCAGCTTGTTACAGAATTTACCAGGCAACTGAAAAATACTCAGGAGTACCTGGAGATATAAGAAAAACTCATTTATTTTCAGATGTTTTGCATGTATTAGTACAATGACTCAGAGGAGACTGTTTCTAAATCATGAGCAAACCAATATGGAGGAAGCTTTTCTTTTATACCCTTTGGTTTCTTTGCCCCTAAATATGGATGGGACTTCTGGACCTTATGCGGGCTTTGCAAAAAGTCTCATGTGTTGCGATGGGGTCCATGAGACCATGCCTAAAGTCCTGGCCTGGTGCCAGTAGTGACAACCCCCTCTGGGGGTTGTGTATTGTTCCTGATTTATGGCTTCTACAAAATGGAAGTATTTATGTAAACAGGCCTTGCAAGACCAGATAATTAAGGAAGGGGCAATGACAAACAGGATGTGCATTAGGGATATAGAGTTGGGCTACTAGTGCCTCCTCATCCCCCTCTACCAAATGTCTTATTTTCTCCTCAAGCTAAAACTCTTTCTTAGGGAGATTTTCAAGATCTGGAATGAAGCTTCTAGCTTTCCTCATGGTACTTTTACTCTTTTTTTGAAATAACTAAGGTGATCCAGTCCAGTGACTGTTCACTCATGAGAAATGTTTTTCAAGGAACCAAAAATTTGTCTTTGAAGTGAAAAAATAAATCTGTTTGAAATAGTTTGCTATATTCCATACAAAGTTTGACTGTGGCCTCTATTGGCAGCAGTATCATGTAACATGATGTTAAAAACAACTGTAAGAGAGTGAAAACCAAAAGGACACTGATTCTACGTATTTAAGAAAAATAGCTTTGATAGTTTGAGAATTGCCATTTTTACCAGTTTTATAAAGTCAAGAAAAAGACAATTTATTTTCTACATGTATTCATTCAATAAGTGTTTATTGAATATCTGCTACATGCCAGTTTCTTTACTAGGAAAGCAATGAGTAAATAAAGTCTGTACCTTTAAAAGATGCTGTAAGAGAGACAGGTAATAACAAATAAATGTACTTAATGTCAGTTAGTGATGATGGATATGAAGAAATAAAAGAGGTTCAAGATAAAAAGTAATAATGAGTCCTATCACTTATATAAGGATAGAGGGGACCTCTCTAAAGATTTGACATTTGAGCAAAGATTTAAATAATGTGAAAGAGAATCAGTAAGAACAGCATTCTCAGCAGAGGAAAGAACAAGGAGAAAGAGATGAAAATCAGCTTGATATATTCTAGAAACATCAAGAACACTACTGTGTAATTGGAGGAGCCTGATAGGGTACATGGTAAGAAAAAAGAGATGAGATTAGACACATAGGCAGGGGCCCAGGTAGCAGAGGCCCTGTGAGACATGGAAGAGCATAGATGCAATGGTCATTTGTGTAGGTAGAGCACAGGAGGTTTTGTCTCGGTGCAGAGGTTGATGCATGCTGTGAGCCTGCTCCAGAATTTCTGATCTTTCTGGCACACCAGGGAGATGGCAACGCCCACCTGAGCCCCTCCCAGAGCCACCTACAACCGTACCCTGACCTTTCATTGGCTCCCCTGAGATGGTGTTCCATGATTGGTCACCTTCTCCGATAAATACCTGTACTTCCTCAATAAAGTTAGACTTGCATCCCAGAACCTGGTCTCCGGAGTTGTGCATGCAAGTGTCCTACGCTAGGGGCTCTGCTGTCCTCACCCCTGGGAAATCCCCTGCTTCAATATAGAGTCCTGAGCCTCATTTCCATTTACACATGAGGAAACAGATTCAGTGAAATCTGTTAAAAGGTTACCCCTCTGGCTATACTGTGGAAGACACTTAGGAGACCAAGACTAGAAACACTGGGGTTAAATCAATAGTAATATGAACAAAAAGGTGAACATTGGTAGTGATTTGAACAAGAAGGGTAGAGCAGAAGAGAACAAAATGAGAAATTATTGAAATCAATGGAACTGTTTAGAGAAAGAAAAGACTCCAAAATCATTTATGGCCTTTATTATGTTGATTTATGTTCCCTTTATTCCCACTTTGCTGACAGGTCTTTTTGTTTTGTTTTGTATTTGTTGTTTTTATCATAAATTGGTGCTTGATTTAATTAAATTGTTTTTCTGCATCTATGATCACAAGATTTTATCCTTTATTTTGTTTATGTGGTGTTTCACATTAATAATTAATGATTAATTGATTAGTGGATATTGTACCCACCTTGCATCTAATGAATAAATCCCACTTGATCATGATATATAATCTTTTTTTTCTCTATGTCTGGCTTCTTTTATTATTTTTTTAAATTCCATACATGTCTTAGCTTGTAATTCTTATTTATATCCAAATAATATTCCATATTTGTCCATCTATTTTTTATTATTACTTAAAATATTATAGAGTAGTACATATATCTCTTTTTGCCTTCTTGACCTTCCCCCGTCCTCCCCTACCCCCCAGTGTCTTATGTCCATTGGTTATTTTTATATGGATACATAAAAGTCGTTTGGTTGATCTCTTCCCCCCCCCACAAACCTCCCTGGCCTTTCTGCTATCTTTTTAATATATTGCTGAAGTTGTTTTGCTAATATTTGAAACGTATTTTTGCATCTATATTCAACAGGGATATTGGCCTATGATTTTCATTTTTGTTGTGTTTTTTTTTGTAATGTGTTTCGTTTTGGAATTAAGATAATGCTGTCCTTGTAAAATAAGGTTGCAAATATCCCATCCTCTTTAAAATTCACCTATGAAGTTATCTGGTCCAGGGATTTTTAGCCTGTTCAGATATTCTGTTTCTTCTTTTTTTTAAAAATCTTGGTGTTTGGTTTTCTTTTTCTGCCTTCCTTCTCATCATAATGTCAGCTTCATGAGGGCATGACTTTATTTTGTTCATGGCTCTATTCTCAGAACCTAAAATAATGACTGAGACTAAGCATAAGGTCCATAAATGTTTGCTAAATTCATGAGAAAAAAAACTGTGATAATTCGTTGACTTACCTCCCTCCTTCCTAAAATGAGTCAAAGGGTATTCCAGTGGAAATGTAAAAAAAAACCAGTAAGCCCTCTGTCAACCATGGTCATTGGCACCAATTGAAAGTCAACAGGAAAAAAAAAAAAAAAAAAGAAAGTCAACAGGAGACAAAGAATCCTGAGTTTTGAGGTGTGGTAAAGAAGAAAACTTTATTCAGTGCAGTGATACAGCATGCAGTGAAAACAACTAAATTGTGATGAAACATGGCTATGAAAACAGTATGTTGTGAGGGTGCCAGGAGACCTGGGGCCAGGTCCCTCTTTAGGTAGGAACTCTGCTTTGCTCTACTCCACTCTGTTCTGTCAAGATATCATTAGGTGAGTGTGGGAGAGGGTGCTGGGTTGTGCAACCAGGAGAGAGAGGGGGGTCCAGTAGAGGTGGCAGTGAGTTTGGTGCTGACTCATGCCGAAACCTGGGACCTGGGCAGACATTGTGCCCTGAGGAGACAAACCTTCCTCCCTCCAGTATCCAGGCAACTAATACAGCCACACCCAGACTCTACCCTGAACTATAAAAAGGATTTTTTTTTAAAACACAACCTAAATACTGCCGGCTTTTAAATCAGGACTGGTTTACGACACAGAGGAGCAGTGAACCGCAGGAAACTTCCATACTCTCCTGAATAGCTGACAAGACTAAGACACACCAATCTGAAGAGCAGAAGAAGTGAATGACCCTCACTACTGCACATTTTTCTCTCTTTTTTTAATTTTTCCTTTTTTAAAGAAAATTTTGTTTCTTTTTCCTTTTTTCCATTAAGAAACTATTTTTTGTCATTTTTCCTCACTTGATTTTATCTTTTTGATTATTGTATCTTTATTTTTAATCAATATTATTATTACTACTTTTTTTTCTTTTTCTAAGAGTCATTTTATTTTATCTTTATATTATTTTGAGATTAGTGCTCTTCATTTTATTTTCAGATTTCCTATAGCATCATTTTATTATACTAGGGTTTTTTATAATTTCTGGTGAGACTGTCTCACTTTTCCTTTTTGTTTTTTGGTTGTATTTTTTTTTTAATTCTGTTTTTCCTAACATTGTTAGATGTTAATTGTTAATTGATTGATTAGTTGATGTACTCCATTCATCTCTAGGACTTTGTAGATGTCATTTGTTGCTACTAGTAGCTATTCTATTTGAATTTTCTCCCCATACAATCTCTTCCCCCCTTCTATTTCATTCTTTTTTTATCGCTCTTTTTTTTCTTTGCCTTCCTTTTCCCAAAATTGTTCTGACACTCCCTTCCTCCTTTTTTTTCTTCTTTTTCTTTAGTTTTTTACCCCCCTAACTCTATTTTCTATGGTGGTAACCGTTAGTGGGTTATAAGTATTGTGAATATATTTGGGTTCACATCTTTGTGCATTGTGCCTTGTTGTGTTATATTTTGTGCCTTTAAATCAACACAGGAGAGAAAAAACTATATAACAAGCTATGCAGAGAAGATAGATCATGGGGAGACAAAGAAACAGTCCGCATATGAAAGAAAAACAGCTATCACCAGAAAGTGAAGTAAATGAAATGGAAGCAAACAATTTGTCAGAGAAAGAATTCAGGGAAATGGTCATAAGGTGGATGAAAAGAATGGAAGACAAATTTGACAGTATGTATAAGAACCAAGAGGAAATGAAGAAGAACCAAGAAGAAATGAAAAATGACATCACTGCTATGAAGAACTCAATAGAAAGCATCAACAGTAGACTAGAAGAAGCAGAGGACTGCATCAGTGAGCTAGAAAAAAGAATTAAAAAGCAGGAGGAGAGCCTAAGAGAACTTTGGGACAACACAAAACGAAACAACATACGCATAATAGGGGTGCCAGAAGGAAAGGAAACTGAACAAGAAATAGAAAACTTGTTTGAAGAAATAATGACAGAAAATTTCCCTGAAATAAGGAAGAAAAAACCCACGCAAATCCAAGAAGCTCTGAGTCCCAATCAAAATGAACCCCAAAAGACAAACACCAAGGCACATTATAATTAAATTGGCAAGCACCAATGACAAAGAAAGAATCTTAAAAGCGGCCAGAGAGAGACAAAAAGTTACCTACAAAGGCTCCCCAATCAGACTAGCGACTGATTTCTCAACAGAAACACATCAGGCAAGAAGGAAATTGAATGAAATATACAAAGTCATGCAAAGGAAGGGTCTGAATCCAAGAATACTGTACCCAGCAAGGCTATCAATCAAAATTGAGGGTGAAATTAGGAGCTTCACAGACAAAAAAGACTAAGGGAGTTTGTTACTGCCAAATCAGCAATGCAAGAAATGTTAAAGGGCCTACAGTAAAAATAGGAAACAAAGAAGGAACACAGGGGTAAAGAATAAAATGGCGACAAACAAGTATTTATCAAAAATAACTTTAAATGTAAACGGAGTAAATGCTCCAATCAAAAGACATAAGGTAACTGAGTGGATAAGAAAACATGACCCACATATCTGCTGTTTAGAGGAAACCCACCTCAGGAAAAAAGATGCACACAGACTGATGGCGAAAGGATGGAAAAATGTTTTACAGGCCAATGGAAATGAAAAAAAAGCTGGGGTAGCAATACATATATCCGACAAATTAGATCTCAAAGTGAAGGACATAAAAAGAAATAAGGAAGGCCACTTTATTATACTAAAGGGAGATATTCAACAAGAAGAAATAACTGGTAAACATATATGCACCCAATATAGGAGCACCCAAATACATAAAAAAAACTTCTGGAAGATATCAAGGAAGAGATTGACAGCAATACAATCATAGTGGGGGACTCTAATACCCCACTATCACCATTGGACAAATCCTCTAAACAAAAAATCAGCAAAGAAACCTCAATCCTAAATGACTCACTAGAACAGATGGATTTAATAGACATCTTCAGAACACTTCACCCCAAAGCCACTGAATATACATTCTTTTCAAGTGCACATGGGTCATTCTCAAAGATAGACCATATTTTGGGACACAACAAAGTCTCTTCAAATTCAAGAAGATAGAAATCATATCAAACATCTTCTCAGATCACAATGGCATATAACTGGAAATCAACTACAATAAAGACAATCCAAAAAAATCAAACACATGGAGACTAAACAACATGCTATTAAATAATGACTGGGTTACCACAGAGATCAAAGAAGAAATAAAAAACATCATTGCAACAAACGACAATGAAAACACAACAATCCAAAAACTAAGGGACACAGTGAAAGCAGTCTTGAGAGGGAAATTCATAGCTCTACAAACCTACTACAGAAAACAAAAAACAATGATAATAAATTACCTAACCTTGCAACTCCAAGATTTAGAAAGAGAGCAACAAGAAAAGCCCAGTGTAAGCAGAAGGAAGGAAATCATAAAGATCAGAGCAGAGATAAATGACTTGGAGACCAAAAAGACAATACAAAAGATCAATAAAACCCAAGAGCTGGTTCTTTGAAAGGATAAACAAGATTGATGCACCTCTAGCCAGGCTCACCAAGAAGCAAAGAGAGAGGATCCTAATAAATAAAATCAGAAATGAAAAAAGAGGAATAACAACAGACCCTACCGAAATACAAAGGATTGTTAAAGAATACTATGAACAACACTATTCCAAAAAACGGGACAACCTTGAGAAAATGGACATATTTCTAGAAAAGTACAACATTCCAAAACTCAATCAAAAAGAATCTAAAAATCTCAACAGGCCAATCACTATGGAAGAAATTGAAGCAGTAATAAAAAAGGTCCCAGCAAACAAAAGCCCGGGGCCAGATGGCTTCACAGGAGAGTTTTACCAAACATTTAACAAAGAACTAAAACCTATGCTCCTCAGACTATTCCAAAAAATTCAAGAGGAACACTTCCAAACTCATTCTATGAAGCCAGCATTACCCTAATACCAAAACCGGACAAAAACAACACAATGAAAGAGAATTACAGGCCAATATTCCTCATGAACATAGATGCCAAAATTCTCAACAAAATCCTAGCAAATCGGATCCAACAGTACATCAGAAAGATCATACACCAGGACCAAGTAGGATTTATCCCAGGGATGCAAGGATGGTACAATATCCGCAAATCAATAAATGTGATACACCACATAAACAAATTAAGAGATAAAAACCACTTAATCAAATCAATTGATGCTGAAAAAGCATTTGACAAAATTCAGCACCATTTTTTGATAAAAACTCTCAGCAAGATAGGAATTGAAGGATCTTACCTCAACATAATAAAAGCTATTTATGACAGACCCACAGCCAACATCATACTCAATGGGCAAAAACTAAAACCATTTCACCTTAGAACAGGAACAAGAAAGGGTTGCCCACTCTCACCACTCCTGTTTGACATAGTACTGGAAGCATTAGCCATTGTGATTAGACAAGAAGATATAAAAGGCATCCAAATTGGAAAAGGAGAAGTAAAACTCTCCTTATTCACAGATAACATGATATTATACATAAAAAACCCTAAAGATTCCATGAAAAAGTTATTAGACTTAATAAATGAATTCGGCAATGTAGCAGAATACAAAATTAACGCCAAGAAATCTATGGCATTCTTGTACACCAATAATGAATGTACAGAAAGAGAGACTAAAAAAACAATCCCATTTACCATCACACCAAAAAAACTAAGATACCTAGGAATAAATTTAACTAAAGAGGTAAAAGACCTCTACTCAGAAAACTTCAGGACATTGAAAAAA
>PVJC01040191.1:0-15906 GCA_004026665.1 Murina feae
CCTGGGGTCTTAATGCCTGTGGGGACCGATAGTCTCCAATTCCCTGTCACCCGAGCCTCTAACTGTTCGGTGGGGCTCCCCTGCGATAGGGCCAGACACAGTGAGGTTTCTTGGAATGGAACCTTATTCTGTGATCCTTTCAACCACCAGGTGTTAAAATGGTCAACTACTCTTAACACTTCAGAGGGCAGCTGGGAGGACAATGTTACTAGACAGACCAGTAAGTCCACCCAGCATTTCTTTCAGCCCTGCTTTAGGCTCCCTTTCCTTTTTCTCATAAGCAATGAGAGCTCTTTTGATTGTACCACTGCAAAAATGTATTTTACTTTGGGTTTCAGCCACCTCACTTGGCTAAACCCCGCTAACCTATTCATTTGGGCTACCCTAGCTGGTGTAGCATTTTTCCTCTTCTGTATGTTCACCATGATAGCACGCATAACTACTTAATAGGCCATGACTATACACATCCAACGGGCACTAATAAAAGGAAGGGGGAGATGTAGGTAGAGCACAGGAGGTTTTGTCTCGGTGCAGAGGCTGATGCATGCTGTGAGCTTACTCCAGCATTTCAGATCTTTCTGGCACACCAGGGAGATGGCAACGCCCGCCTGAACCCCTCCCAGAGCTGCCTACACAGTACCCTGACTTTCATTGGCTCCCCTGAGATGGTGTTCCATGATTGGCCACCTCCGCTATAAATACCTGTACTTCCTCAATAAAGTTAGACCTGCGTCCCAGAACCTGGTCTCCGGAGTCATGCATGCAAGCGTCCTAGTGCTAGGGGCTCCGCCGTCCTCACCCCTGGGAAATCCCCTGCTTCAATTAACCAAAGAATTTATATGCATATATGTATAGCCCATGGACACAGAAGATAGTGTGGTGAAGGCCTGATTGGGGGGTCAACATTTGTAATTCTTTCAACAATAAAGATAATTTTTTAAAGTGTTTTTTTACTGATTTTTTTTAAATCTACAGTATTATATATTATTACTTTAAGGATTTTGTGAGTGTTGAAAAGGTTTGAGAAGGAATATTCATAGAAGGAATATACATTAAGTTCATTCTATTTTCAACTATATGGTTTACTTAGCTGAAATCATGGACAATAGTTCCAATTTACTACTGTCTCAACTTTAGTGGTGGTCTTTAAGTATAATATCCATTTTTACAGTAGTGTATGGATTTGATTTAAGTCATTAGGGTTACCACCTGCTTTAGCAGATGTAGCTGAATCAATATTATTCACAGTCTAGAGATTTCAATAGAGAGAACACTATTAATTTTTTCATGGAACTTAACCTTTACTAAACACATTTGCCAATTATCAACATCTTAAATTTTACAGCCATGTAGATCATTTAATAACAAAATGAGGGTATCAAGGAAGAAGGGTCAGATTCTCTAATATATATCCAAATCTCCCATAAAACTTAAAACAGTATATTTTTCTCTTTCTCAATTAATAAGAATACTATTTTTATGATACTTCTTTCTTTATGCTTCTGAATAAATTCATAGCCACACCTGCCCTTGACTTAGTTGTATGCATCCCTTGGGATAATATGTTTCAGGACATTACTACAGTCACACAACTAAATCATTTCATGTTAGTGAAATTCTAGAATTATCTTAGGGAACACGAGTTCTCTTTAAGTTTGATGAAAGAAAACAGTTAGAGAAGAATGAAGAATGGATGACAAGATTACAAAAGGTTAATGTTAGAAGTGCTAATAACTTTGAGACAATCTAAATGAAACACTGGGTGAGATGGAAGTTTATCTAATTAACTCCTCAGAATCCCTACAATATACTGTTTACCTTTATCAGTTTTAGTTTAACTGTGTCACTCTGTATACCTGTTTTTGTGCTTCTAGTTTCTTAATTGTTTGCCTCTCGTCGGAAGTTCTTCTTCCCTGTTCCTGTCTTAAAATAAAAGGCATTTCCTGTTTTGTATTTCTTGAAGTAAAAAGAGTAATTTCAGCCCTAACTGGTTTAGCTCAGTGGATAGAGCATCGGCCTGTAGACTGAAAGGTCCCAGGTTCGGTTACGGTCAAGGGCATGTACCTTGGTTGAGGGCACATCCCCAGTAGGAGGTGTACAGGAGGCAGCTGATCAATGTTTCTAACTCTCTATCCCTCTCCCTTCCTCTCTGTAAAAAAATCAATAAAATATATTTTTTTAAAGAGTAATTTCAGTTACTTTTAGATAGCTATGCCAATTGTCCCCAGACAAAAGTTGGTGACATAGACTGTCAAATAAAGTGGCACTAGTCAGTGTTTTTGAAATTGAAATTTAATTTAAACTTAAATGAATTACACTGAAAAGAAAGTAAAATTGAGTCTTCCAGTTGCACTAACTATGCTTCATGTCCTCAAAAGTACCTTGTGACTAAGTGGCTGTTCCAGTATTGGAAAAAGTCCAACTGGTCAGCACTACTCCACACCTACCTTGCAGTTTACCAGGAGTGACAGAGAATCTATATGGCCTTCTTTAAACAGGAATTAAAGGCTAGGGATCCCTTGAACCTTAAAAAAAAATCCAATAATCTCTAAAGTGAACACGTTCCTGAAAAGTCAAAAATGGAAGACAAAGGCAAAATAAGTTTTCTGAAATGGACTGCACATAGTCCAATTTTGTTCTTCAGTTCAATTTATTAAATCAAACCACCAAATTGGCTCATGGAAATTTATATAGGTATGCTAAAAAACTCTGCATGATGTATCTATCATCAGGGACAGGAAGTTTATGAAAGAGATGTGAGAGGGAAGCAATCTTTACCTGTTTCAATAAGAAAAACACAAATAGTCTTTTTTATATGTTCCTCCTACAATGCATGCATAGGGAATTGTTTTCAGACTTCAAAAGAAGTTAACCTTCATATGCCACCTTGTGCCTTCTACACAGATTATTCTCTTAATCTATATATATAAAAGGCTAACATGCAAAGCGTCCCTTCCAGAGTTTGACCGGGAGACCAGGAGTTCGATCACTATGACAGGTTCTGAACATGAAGGGAGTGGCACAGAACAAAGAAAGGCCCTGCCTGGAAGCTGGCAGCCAGGTAAGGAAGTCCCCGGCTGGCAACTAGAAGGCCCCAATCAGCCTTGATCGCTGGCCAGGCCTAGGGACCCTACCAGTGCATGCATTTCATGCACCAGGCCTCTAGTATAAAAATAATGTTGGCATACTTATTAATTCAATTCTACTCAATGCAGATTTATTCAATGCCTCATCGGAGCAAATCTCTCTGCAGATAATAAAGGTAAGCATAAAAACATCCTTTAGATGAGAATCATGGTCCAAGAGAAGTGCCCTAAGGTTAGTAACTACAAAGACAAATGAATCAGGAGAAGCACATATAAAGAGGTTAATTGATATGCAGAGTCAAAAAAGAGAAAACCATTTCCAAATTCAGGAGAAGAGAGGAGTGGCAGGAATGGCTTCATAAGGGTTTGGGAGCAGGTCTTGAAGATGGAGGGGTTCTATGCACCACCTCACACAAGGAGAACAGTCTGAGCAGAAAGCACAATATGGGACCTACAAGTAGAACTGCTTTGGCCTGAGCCTCTCTGAGTCCTGTTCACAGAGCACTTGTGAAGGGTAACTGGGGACAGGTAAGTTGAGGCCTTGCTGTAGAGAGCCTTGAATGAAAGGGTGATGCGTGACATGGATCATCTTTGTTTTGTTGTTAATGAACAGGATAAGAGCAGCAAATCAAGAATAAAGAGGTAAAAGAAAATTCTGTGAGCTTTCAGTTTCTTGTCAGTCCCATAAGTCTGTGCTAGAGACAAACATCTTTGTAGCAACTGAAACTGTTTCAGCACTCTACAGTTTATAAAGTGCTTTCATGTTCATGATCTCATTAAATAAATCCTTACAAAGGATTTATGTGAAGTGGGCCTTATTATCTCGACATTATAAATAATATAACTACAGCTCAGAATTCTATAACTTGCCCCAACTCACAAATAAACAGCACAGTCAGGCCTGTGATGCCAAATGGTTGAGCATTGACCCCTGAGTCAGGTGGTCACAGTTTGGATCCTGGTCAAGGCACATGCCTCAGTTGAGATTGCAGGCTCGATCCCAGTAGGAGGCGTACAGGAGGCACCCAATCAGTGATTCTCTCTCATCATTGATGTTTCTATCTCTCCCTCCTGCTGGGGCTGACCAGCAGCCCCTGAAGGACAGGTAAACAGATTACTCACAGTTTAACTGTGAAAGAAAGGGCCAAGGGGCCCCCAACTCTAGTGGCCAGGGCAGCCTCTATTGCCTGCCTCATTATGCTTTTATTGGAATTTTTCTCTTTAGATACAATCAGTAGGGTGAGTAATCTTGGGAGGACACATGTTTACATTGTCCTATAGGCAAGGGCATCCAGGAATTAAGCATAAGGATTCCAGTAAACCCCCGGGGGTCTGCACATGCACAGGCTTGTTTGGAAAGGAAAACTAATAATTAGGCTTTCGACATTCCCCTAAGTCTTCCCTAAGTTGGAATTCTGATAAACAGGCAGGCAGCCTTCCACACACTTGCCTTGTTTCAGAATGTCCTCCTTACAAACTTTCCAACCAAGTCTCGTGTGTCCCCAACACTCTCTCTCTCTCTTCCTCTCTGAACTTGAAATATATATATATATATATATATATATATATATATATATATAATCTCCAGCAGAACTTATATTTAAAAAATAAAAGGTTTTTGAGTTGCCAAATGCTATTATCTTTCTACCATACCAGTGGTTCTCATGCTGTTATGGTCTCAGGACACTTTGCACTATTCAAAACTATTGAGGATCTCAATGAAGTTTTGTTTCTGTATGCCAGCTCTCTCAAGGTTTATCCTGTAACTAAATATTTTATAAAATATTATTTATTAATTAATTTAAATAAATAACAATAAACATTATATGCTAACATTAATAACACTTTTAAACCAAAATAACTATATTTTCAAAATTAAAAAAAATTCTAGAAAGAGTAACATATTGTTTTACATGTTTGCCAAATCTCTCTAATGTCTGGCTTAATAGAAGACAGCTGGGTCTTCAGATCAGCTTCTTCTCAATCTGTTCAAATATATTGTTTTGGTTAAAGCATATGAAGAAAAGTTAGCCTCATACCAACACGCAAATGGATAAGGGAGAAATATGTCAATAGCCTTTTTAGATGTTGTATATATTCATCTTTGATATTATGCCAAAAGCTCAATTAGAGGTAGTTTCTTGAAGGTTAGCTCTAGTGGAATTTGAAACAATATCAAAGAAATGTTTGTACTCAGTTTGAAATCCATTGGTCTATATGGCATGCTGAATGAGTCCTTTATTTGTGAATGATTGTGTGAGACCAAGCATTAATTGTATGGAAAATATCGGTTCAGCAAATTATGCAGCTTCTAAATATGAACACATTTCTTTACATAAAATTTATTTTAAAAAATAATCACATTAACATCACTGACGTATTTTAAGTATTTTCAAGCCACAGTGGTAAATACAAGTTTTCTAAAATTTGAATTTTCCTTGAAAGCTCAAATTTTATCATTGGAAACAAATTCTGTCAGTTGTTTTCCTTGAAGTGACAGGCTTACTTCATTACTTTTCCAGAAAATGTCTGCCAAATACACAAGTGTGAATAGCTATAATTTGTTTGTCAATTGTTCTTTCAAATAAAAATGGTGTTTCATGAAAAAAGTGGCCAATTCAGCTTACAATTCAAACATGCATACAAATGCTTCTGCTCAGGGTTCCATTAAATACCATACTCCAGTATGAAGCAAGTACTTCATGCATACTTCTCATATTGACACAGAAAATATTAAAGAGATGAATACTCAAGGGTAAAAAGTCTAATAAAAGTTATAAATTTTACTTTTTAATTAAAGATGATCTTCAGTGAAATCTGCATATATCTAACACATAAATACTTATATATGTGTGTGCATATCCTATATAATAAAAGACTAATATGCAAATAGACCTAACAGCGGAACAACTGAACGGGTCACTATGAAGTGCACTGATCACCAGGGGTGCACACAGAACATACGGGCATCGGCAGCAAGTGGCAGAATGCAGAACATGGTAGGCATCAGCCGTGGTGGCATGATAGAGCAGGTGAGCAGGGGCCACCAGACCAATGCAGGGCACCAGTTGCTGTCATCGGGGCAAGCCTTTGGTAGTTACTGAAAAGTCTTCATTCCCACATGCCATAGTCCTGCTCAGCGCTTACACCTGCTGCCAACATCAGCCCTGCTCGCACCTGCTGACACTGGCCCCAATCACTCGGCGCCATCAGCGGTGCAAATGGCAGCTGCCAGCACTGATTGCCCCTCAGGGTTTCTCCACCTCCCCTGCTCCTGAGGGGCAATCAGGGCAATAGCCACCACTTGCACCCACTTATGATACCAGCCCTGCTCACACCTGTTGCTGACACTGGCCCAAATCGCTCCACACCATTAGTGGGTGGGAGCAGGGCCAGCACCATCAGTGTGTGGGAGCTGTGGCAGCAGGAGCAGGGCTGCTGGCAGACAGGGACCAGGGGCTGCAGCATGAGGGGCCAGGCAGGGGTGCAGAGGATGGGCCGAGACACACCTCTGTGCCCACCGCAGCCTTGTGGCACACAGTTTCTTTCAAGGTGCATGAATTTGTGCACTGGGCCTCTAGTACTATGCATATACTGGTATATCACATCACAGCATTAAATAATGCCAGATTTTTCTGATAAAGGAAAATTTTCACGGAATGTTTTGGCTATGTGTTCTCTTGAAAAGATAATCCTTTTTTGAAGGAAAATGTTTATAGTTATTAGTTTTTATCTTAAAGCTCATACAGTAATTTTAAAGTATCAATGACAGAACTCACCTACCCAAAGGAAAAGAACAACAACCTCATTTCCATCTATTGGTTCCACTATTGTTGTTTTTGTTTCTATTTCAACAGCTTATGCTTTTATTTTTACCATTTCATATGTATATGTATATGTATATGTATTCACAATGGTGGTACAAATGTGATGGTGGTAAAATTGGTAGTACATTCATGTGAATTGAAGCAGTGATAATACAATGATAACTAGTACAGTTTAGTATTACTGCCTTAATTCATGTTAAAGTGCCAGTAATTTTACCCCAACACTTTTGTACCATCAGTGTGAATGTCACAGAAAAGGCAAATAGCAACTGGGCATTATTCTGAGAATAGATTTGACTTTGCCAAAAAAGGTCTTGAGGACCCACAGGTGTCCATGAAACATACCTTGAACACTACCGCACTATACACACATCTTACTTCTCCTGACTAATTAATAATATTGTGTTACAAAATGAGAAAAGATAATCACTAAATAACATCTTACTGAAAGTACAATTTAGTATATTAGGAATCATTAACCAGAAGATTAAAGGGTTAAGATCACTAGGCAGTTTATTTACAGCAAAAATTCAAACTGGCCCCACTCTGGTTGTAGATTGAATGTTTTTGTCCTCTCTGATTCATACGTTGAAGCCACAATTCCCAGTGTGGCTCTATTTGGAATGGGGCCTCTATGAAGGTAGTTAGGATTAAATGAGGCCATAGGGGTGTGGCCCTGACTTAATAGGATTAGTGTCCAAAGAGCATCCTCCCTCCACCCACCCCCCATGTGAGGTAACAGCAAGAAGGTGGCCATCTGCAAGCCAGAAATATAGTCCTCACATGAAAGTGATCCTGTTGGCCCTTGATCTGGGGCTTCGAGCTTCCATAACTTCGAGAAAATGAATTTCTGTTATTTAAGCCACCTAGTATTTTATTGTATTTTGTTCTATGGTATTTGATATCTGGTCTATGGTATTTTGTAATGGAAACCTGAGCAGAACAACACACACACTTCATAATTTGTGAAAACCCAGTCAAATCCCTGGAATTTTACTAAAAAAAAAAAAAAAAAATAGATATCGTTTTGGACTTGAATGCAAAACTGGCTTTTAAAAAATGCTAAGTATCAAATGCCTAAAATAATGAGACATTACACTAACTTTACATATTGGTTCAGCTCTAATGTCAGAAAATTACATTAGATGATTACTTTCCTTTGTGCCTCATACATGCCAAGAGCTTGAAGAGTCTGGATAAATTTTCCAGAATCAATACGTGTTCTTTAGCAGTGACACAGTAGCAGACAATTGCATAATGAAGCTGTCTGTCTTTATTTACACAATGTATTTTTGTATTCACTAGGCCAGAAAGAATAGTTCTGTGTAGCAGCTGTCATTGTATTTTTTGCTTATCTCAGTCCTGTCTGCCAGTGTTATAATTCACCAGCTGACACCCGCCTTGGCAGAAACCAAGGGCAGTGATTTCATGTCAAAGCAACAACGAGGCTCTGAACTCTGACACAATTCATCTTAGTTCTAGTTAGTAAAGGGGGACCCTTTGAGTTTTCTCTCCTTCTGTTGAAGCATTTCGCTGCTGGAAGGGGAGAGAGGGAGGGAGGGAGATGGAGGGTGGTGGTGGTGTGATGGAAATGAACACAGAAACAGTTATGGCTCTGTCTGGTGCAGTGGAACAGGGTCACAGGAAGACAGAGACAGTTGTGAGGGATAAAGGCTGAACGCCCAGATAATGAAATTCCTGCTTGTTTGATTTTGCAGAGTTGGAAGGATATGAGAGCACATTTGGTATCCAAAAATACACTTCTGTTCAACTCTCGCTATTTGAAGGTTCAAAGTGTAATTTCTGGCACTTTCTGATTTAGGAAGCTAAGACTCGGGCATGAAGGCCAT
The DNA here is from genome assembly GCA_004026665.1 of Murina feae. NCBI lineage: Eukaryota > Metazoa > Chordata > Mammalia > Chiroptera > Vespertilionidae > Murina > Murina feae. The sequence continues at coordinate 8,764 of PVJC01040191.1, forward strand.
TGATTGTAGTTTTTAAAAATAGCCTTGTTTTGGTTGTGAATGCTAAATAAAAAAGAAAATATACTTGCTGAAGTTCTTTCTACAAATTAATGTTCATCATTCAGATAGGTCTTAATCTGCAGGCGGAATAATGACCAGCTTCAGAATGTAGGCTGTGTCAAACCTGAGAAGTACTGGCCAGATAATCATAATTTTTCAAAGTCTTTTTTCCCCTTAAAAGTGCATATACTCACTCTAATAATCCCCTAGATTTCCCACAATATACCTAAAATAAGAACCGTACTTTCAATTCTATTTTCTGATACAGAGTGTACCACGAAGTGTAAGGTAAAATACAGAAATTACAAAACAAACTAGATAATTGAGGCTTTGAATGTCACCCTGGTATCAGTTATCTTCATTTATCAGCCAAAACATGCTTAAAGCTGGAACTAGTAAGCTAGGGCTTTAGTTTTCCTTTTTCATTTCTGGATATGGACATAATCTGATTAAGAAAGTTTGCAGCAAGAGGATTGCCTTAAAAGTAACTTGATTTCCTGTTGTGTAAAAGTCTGACATTTCTTGGCAAGCCATAGGCCAATTCTGATGGGCCCCCTGCATTATCATAAGATATATTTGTTTCTGATTGAGACATTGGTATGGTATGGTATGGTGTTACTGGCACAGCTCCAAATGTGGAGAGAAACCTCATGTGTTAGTTAGTATTGCAACTTACTAAGAATAACAAAAACAGAAGAAATAATAATTCATCAAAATCCTATAAATAAAACTACAACATTAGATCATTTAGCAATAGTCCAATAATGGGTCAACAGTCACTGAATACAAAAAAGATTATTAGTTTCATATGTTCTGTTCACCACAAAGTTGATATCACAGCATTGAATAGTGCCAAACTTTCCTGATAAAGGCAATTTGCAGGGAGTATTTTGGCTATGCAGACTCTTGGAAAGATAATCCTTATTTCAAGAAAGATGTCTGTAGATATTAGTTTTTCCCTTAAAGCTCATACAGTAATTTTAAAGTATCAGTGATTGACCAAACCTCCCCCAAAGAAAGAGAACAACCTCACTTCCATCTATTAGTTCTACTGTTACTGGTTTTTGTTTCTATTTCAACAATTTACATTTTAATTTTCACTATTGTTTTAGCTCTTGGGTTGTTTCTAGTTCATGAGTGCTTATATAAGTTATTTTCCCAATTTTCTTAATTTTTTAATAATATACATTAAAGTTATACATATTTTTCTAAGATCTGTACCCAGGGCACAGAGGGAGTCTCTAGTCTATAGATGCATCCCATGATATCCTACAAATAAAAGCCTAATATGCTAGGTGCTCAGTCATCCAGTTGGCCATTCAACCAATCAAAGGGTAATATGCTAATGATATGCTAAGGCCACTCAACTGTTAGCTATGATGTGCACTGACCACCAGGAAGCAGATGCACCAACCAGTAGGTTAGCTTGCTGCTGGGGTCTCTGGCTGGTTGGGACTGAGCAAGGTGGACTAAAAACATCCTGAAGCCAGAGCCCTCCCATGAGAGAGAGAGAAAGGGGAGGGGAGGGGGGAAGGAGAGAGGGTGAGTGAGTGGGGTGCTGGTTGCTGTCATCAGGGAGAGCCTCTGGCGGTTACTGAAAATTCTTTGCTCCCACACGCCATGGTCCCACCTAGTGCTCACATCTGCTGCCAGCCCTGCTTGCACCCACTGCCAGTGGCCAGTGCCAGCCCTGATTGGTTGGTGCCATCAGTGGGTGTGAGTGGCAGCTGCCAGCCCTGATCACCCCTTAGGGCTTCTTCATCTCCCCCTGCTCCTGAGGATCAAACAGGGCAGCAGCCGCCACTCACACCTGCTGCTGGCCCCGGCCCCAATCACTGTGCAGTCAACGGGAGCAAGCAGGGCCAGTGCCATCAGTGTGTGGGAGCAGTGGTGGTGGGAGTGGGGCTGCCAGCAGACTGGGGATTGGGGGCCACAGCAGGAGGGGCCGAGTGGGGGCGTGGAGGATGGACAGAGACCCCCCCTGTGCCCATCACAGCCTCGCAGCCCACAGTTCCTTTCAAGGTGCAGGAATTTGGGCACTGGGTCCTTAGTTTGTATATAAAATCTTATGTACATACAAATACACACATTCCTTTATTATTGTTTAGAATTATACATTCTTTTAAAATTATTTATAGCTCATTACATTAATCAATAGTTTCTAAATTTACTGTTATTGTGAATAACTTTAGGATACTCTATTCCCCTCTTTGGGTTAATTTTGAAGTACATTCTTTAGCAGTTTTTCAGTGAAAATCTGTGGGCTATATCATCTTATAGACTCACATATGTTTGAAGGTATTTTTATTTCACACATAATTTTGCAGATAGTTAAGGTGGGTAGAAATACTAGGGTGACTGCAGTCTGCATGCCCTCTGCCTACTCCATGATGTTAATGTTTCCCAGGTCTATATTTTTACTTTACCTTCTGTAGATTTTCCTGGTTCATCTCATCTACTTTCATAGCTTCAACTGAGACCTGGTAAATCTCAGATCTTCATCTTTCACCCACATCGGAACCAAGCCCTCACCTAGCTGCACATATCTGATCTTAGACAAAGCACAGGCATTTTCACTAGCCATGTCCAAAAATAAATTCACCATCCTCCGTACAAAGTATCATCTTCTTCCTGAATTCCCTGTGCCTGCCTTTGGAATAACTAAATGCCCAGTGGTCAAAGCCGGAAGTCTAGTCTCTTCCCTTACCCATCACATCCAAAAGTCACTGAGTCATTCTATCATTTCTACCGCTTAAACAGTCCTTGAATCTGCCCTCTCTTCTCCATCTCCATTGCCATTGCCTTGTTCAGGCCTTGACCTGGATTACAATAAACTCTCATAGCTGGCTTTCCCATTTGCACTTTTGCCTGTTTCCCATGCAATTTCTAAAATGCAGCCTGAGGGGTGTTTTACTATGATAATCTATACAACTATTCTAGTAGTGAAATTCCTCTTCTGGTTCCACACTTCAGAAAAGTCTCAAAGCTTCACCCTGTACTAAGGCCTTTCAGACCCAGCCTCCTATAAACCTTTTCTTGCAGCATTCTCCACATTGCACCCTATGTTCCAGTTACACGGTTGCATTGGTAAGTACATAGCTCTTCTAACATAGCAACTCTCTCACCTCCACTCGCTCTGGCTGATGACCTCCTACTCTGGAAGGCTGGACAAAAAGGTCATCTCTCCTGGGGAGCCTTATCTAATTCCTTTGTATGATGTGTCAGTGTAACCTGTTTACATCTATTGCAGTACTTATAACAGCATATTATCCTGCTCTCCTAACTCTACTGTGAGCTCCCTCTTAGTCATCAATTTTTAACACAAAAATAATCTTATCACACCATACATGCTCACTAATTTAAATAAATTAATAGGTAGTTATAATAATTTAATGCAATATAGCATGTGAAAGTTCTTGATATCCATCAGATACACAAATAATTTATTAGCATGTGAAACAAGTAATAGTTTAAGATGAGAAGTGTTGAGGTTAAAGGAATGGATGTTAAGAGTTGACTAAATATATAAGCACTTACCACAAAGTTCTTTTATTTTCCCCACCATTATGCCAAAGTGTTCCTGAAAGTGAGAATTTTACTGAATTCCTTTTCCTTTTTTAGTTTTTGGAAACTGAGGAGTCAAACAGACCAATATGCGTCTTTATTCTTCATCATGTAGAGAAGCTTCTAGTTGCCTGTTAGAAAAGTACTAGGGCCAAATGAGTCCTCTTTTGGAAAAAATAAATCTGGCTTCTTCTCTATTTAGATGATCAGCCCCAGTGCAGTACTAAAATCACACAGACTTCATTAGTCATTGCTTTAAGAGCACTTGCCACTTTGGAATACTCTTAACAGCAAATGATGCTTCAAGGTAGGAAACAACATTCTTCCTATACATTTCAAGTGTATTTATCCTGTGCTTCTGCCTGAGGAGTACATGGAAGGGCACACAACTACAGACTGTTGGGAATCTCCTTTAGGAAGGAAGGGGTGAAAAGAAAGAATGCAGAACAAGTTCAGCATTCAAGTAGAATTTTATTTTGAATATGTGGTTTTTCTTTCTTAGGCCAAAAAATAATGTTCTACCAGATTTGTAAATTAATAAAAATAAGAATTAGAATAGCTTTAAACATATTTGTGTGTAAAATAACATTTTCTTGAGATGTTAATTTTTTTTTAAATCTTGGTGTTTAGAGTTTCTCCTTCTCTCCATTCAAGCAGGCTGCTCAATGTGTTCATTGTTTCAGAGATGAATGTGACAGAGTGGAATGCTGAGAAAATGAGGAGCTTCTGGAATTTATTTCCAAATAAGGCCTTAGGATTTATTTCCAAATCCTAAGGCCTTAGGGGTATGGAGTAAATTGAGGGCATGGTCAAATTTGGGGGAGAAACATCTGGTGTGAGGGGATAGTCTCTTCACACCAGAGAGGAATATGGTGAGAGCAGAACTTTTCTTCCAATTTCATTGGGAAAACATACATCACTGTGTAAGTTTGATGGTTTGATGCAGAAATGTTGAGAGTTGATGTTGAGGGAGAGATCTGAAGGGAGGTAGAGACAGAAATATTTCTGCAACGGACCATACTCTCAACCTTTCAGCAATGTGGGAGCTGAATCTGCATTAGTTCACTACTCATTGTCTCTGATCACCAATGCTCTGGGGCTGCCTCTGAGCTGAGTGATCGCATGTACACCGTCTCCTATGTATGGAGGCCAACAAGGCTGAGAACCATTCTTTCCAATTTGCTGCTACTGTCTGGCAGATAGTTCTCTTCTCTGCTACCTCTTTGCTCAGTCTGTGTCCAGCATGAATGGTGTGGTCATAATCTCCTTGCATAACCTCTTTGACTTTCATAACAACATTCTAGAACATCCATAAACCAAAATCAAAAACAAACAAACAAAAACAAACAAACAAAACAAAACATATTTCCCTGGACATTGGGCAAGGAGGTAATCATTGAGGAAATGTAAAGGCCCTGAACCTGTATTGGCGGGAGCTGGGATAAGGAGGTGTGTGGTGCTGAATGGAACCAGTTCCGATAACCAGAAGATATTTCAATGGCTAGGGTAGGGAGAAAGAAAAGTTCTCCTCATACTCAAAGTGTTTCTCTCAAACATATTATTTAGGTATGCATTTTACATTTGAATTTAGATTTTTTTACATAGTTATCAAATGAAGTTGATAAGTCTTATGGTACTTTTTTTCCAGATATGACATACCCTCTGTTTTACAAAATAAATTGCATACCAGGCACCCACATACTTATTTGTTTGGCTCACATCATGTTTTCATTAGAATAGGTTACCAAAAGGTACATATTCAGAGATTTCAAATGAAAATCCAGGCATCTGACTACACTTGTATTTAAAGGCACAGAAACTATTCTTGCATGTCAGCAACTGACTATAGGTGAGGAGGCACTGGCGCCTTCAGATTGAGGCACGTCCTCTTCAACCGCTCTGCCCACAATCATTTTGTTCATTTCCTTTCCCTCTGGAACCTTAAACATTTCAGTCAGAATGCTCACATGAGGAAGTTTAATATCCTTTCCAAAAATTATCTAGCCTTTGAATTTCAAGATGAAATATGGTACACTAATAAATACTTGGTGCACACACATACATGCTTAAATAAAAATGCAAACTGTACATATAATCATGAATCAAATCATCCCCAAGTTTAAATTATTAAATGTTTCCTATATTGAAAGAAAGTTTTCTAATATTTAAAATACAAGAAATGCATAGGGATGGTAGACAGTATATGAGCAGCTGGACTATAATGGGTCAATCAAAGAAGAAATTTTACACAGAGATTCTAAAAAGCCAGCTTTCCCCTTAGAAAAATGAGTGTTGCCCATGGAGAGCATAGGAAAAGTTCTGCAAAACAAGACAAGGACGAAAGTTCATCTTTGAATTAGAACACCTGTGATCACCAGTGAACACTTTATTTAAAAATTAGCTCTTGATTTATGAGATTTTCCAAGAGAAGTGTTAAAAGGTCCTTTCCTGCAAAGAACATCTCCTTGCTAAATAGTAAGAATTTTAATCATTGGAGCAATAATTTATAGATGACACCACTATCTCTGTCACTCCTTAAATAAATGTAAAAGAGAACTCAAGGGTGGAGAAGAGGAGTTCTCCTCTTACTCAAAGCATTTCTTTCAAACATATTATTTAGGTGTGGCCCAGATCCTTTGGCCCAGGTAACTCAAATACTGAAATACACTCGATGTTCAATGGCAAGCCTTTCTTTATCTTAGCTCCTGTCTTCATCATGCATTTGCAATACATTACAAAGTCTTTTAGCAGGCATATGGCAAGTCTAACTTACAAATACTGGATAAATGGCAAAGTATCAGGTTTATCTCTCTGCTGTTCTACTAAAAATCCTTTGACTTAAAAGAAAACACGGAATGTCAAGGCATTAAAAAAGTTCTGTGTGGTAGTTCTTTTCAAGGCCATATTTATTTGCTATTAGTCAATATACTCAATAAAAAGCTTTCATTCTTTTAAAAATATTTGTTTGGAGGCAGTGAGCTATTAAGTCATTGTCTTCCTTAAGATGCGACCTGTTTTATATCTTACTAGGGGCCCGGTGCACAAAAATTTGTGCACTCGGGGTGGAGGGAGTCCCTCAGCCCGACCTGTGCCCTCTCACAGTCTGGGACCCCTCAGTGGATATCCTATGATGGCCCCAGTCTGCCAGGCGCCTTTTGTGTGTGTGTGTGTGTGTGTGTGTATGTGTGTGTGTGGCCACTGGGGACCTGCCCCCAGCCCCATCAGAGGCTCGGAGCAGTCCTCCTGTGTGTGTCTACCTGCCAGGGGCCTGCCCCAGGCACACCGTGGAGGCTTGGAGCAGGCACCCCCTCTATGTTGATCTCTCAGACTCTTGCCCTCCGCTGCATGTTGTTCTCTTTTTTGAGCTGTGACCAGGGCTGGGTGCTGCCTGCCTCCCAAGCTTGCCTACTGCCCATCTTCCTCCAGCCACCAGAAAGCAGGGAAAACCCTGCCTCGTGGTCAGGCCAGCCTTTTCCTGCTCCCTGATCCCTGGAAGGGACCTGGGAAGCTGCCAAGCAGGCCGCCAACTCTTTCCCACTC
>PVJC01040192.1:0-16152 GCA_004026665.1 Murina feae
ACCTGGTCACCCTTTCGGGGCCACAGCCTGGAAGCTGTCCAGGGAGCAGCTGGAGTACTTTTTGTTATTAATATACTTTTATTGATTTCAGAGAGGAAGGGAGAGAAACATCAATGACGGGAATCACCCATCGCTTGCCTCCTGCACCCCCTCAGGGGCTGGGACCTCCAGGTTCATGCTCAGCCACTGAGTGCGCTGGCCGGGATGGGGCATTTCTTTAAATCCTCACCGCGGATGTCCTTCCACTGACTTTGTTTTTGAGGAACAGAGTGGGAGAGAGAAAAGCATGGATTTGAGAGGGACACGTCTCTTGGTTGCCACCCCTTGAGCGGGGCTGGGGATCAAACCTGCAACTGAGGCACATGCCCGCGACCCTTCCTTCGTCCGTGGGCTGACCCCTAAGCACTGAGGACCAGCCAGGGCCGAGCTGGAATCATTGAGGGGCTCACCTCGTTTCCATTTCGGAGGCCCCCGCTTTCCGTCGGTGGACGTTACAGCGTCACCCTGGCCGGTGGGACTCCGCGGTCAGGGAGGAAGTTTGAATGTTCCTGGTGCAACAGCAGCTGAGGTGGTGAGCCTCGGGGGCAGCTGGACTGTGGCCATCATCTCACCAACGGGCACTGAACTGTAAATCGCTTTACTCGTCAAGTGACCCCGAGGGAGGGTGGGTGGGGCCTGTGGGTTTGAAGAGGCGGATTCGAGTCTTGGCCGACAGGCCTCTGGGACATGGCAGTGTGGAGGATGGCCGTGCTAGGCGCCCCGGGGACCCTCTGACCTCCCACATGGGCTTCCAGACACCCTGCTCGAGCCCCTTCCCTCTCCAGCGCCCACGTGTCCCTTTGCCTGAAACCCTTCTCCTTTCGACCCTTCCCAGCCTCCCTCCAAGGACCTCGGTCACCCCTCACCTCTGCAGCTTGGCTCCCAGGACAGCAGTGCTGACGGCAATGCTCTGGGCCGACGCCACCACCCTGAGTGCCTTACCTGGTCTAAGACTCGCCTGCTCCTCCCCACCCAACCCTAACCAACCCCCCCACCCGTCAGCCTCGTTCCCACGGGAAACTGAGCCCTGGGAACAGGAGTGAGCAGGCAGGGCCCTTACCCTCCTGGCAGTGAGACCTTGGGGGAGGGGGGGACAACCCAGCACAGGCTGAGGCGGGCAGTGCCATCCACAGCAGGGCCAGACCCAGAGACGGGTGAGCGCTAAATGCAGAGGCGCTGATGGGCCCCCTGCAGCCCAGCCGGCTCCTCCCACCTCTACGCCATCTTTCCTTAGAATTTGAGAGACACGAACGAACGCTGCCATGATGGGGTGACATGGGGTGACGGTGACCAGCACGGGCCAGACCCGCTTCCTGGCCTCAGCCCTTACCTGCCAGGGAGGACGCTGGTGCAGGGGAAACAGCCTGAAGGGTCCCAGGTGCGGGGCTGGGCTGATGCTGCCGCCCGCAGTGCAGGCCGCAGGGGCCAGGGGACCGGAGGGAAGGCGGGCTGGTCCCACACGCACACCTCAAGCCAATTCAGCCGTCATTTGCTCAGCATGTAATTTCCCGAGTCGTGTTTCACCAAAAAAACAGCAAACCCTCACTAATGGAGTCACTTCGCGTACCCACCATCAGCCAGGAAACTGGTGCTTGTTTTTGAAAACCCAGTATTTTGAGGCTGAGAAACAAGTCTGTAGGCTTTAAACAGCGCTTTCATGTACGCGACAAAGATGCTTTTCCCTAACATCTCAGCCTCACCGCACCTGACGGGGCCGCTGCTCTCGCTTTATTGTGACATATTCAGCACCAGCTAGATCCAGGCGCAGGTTCTTCCAGCAGGTCACAGGGTCACAGGGTCACAGGGTCACAGGGTCACAGGAACAGCCCCCCTCGGACCCCAGCCTGCAGAGAGCAGGCCAACGCCCCCGTGCATAACCCGGACACACGGTCCCCACAAGGCGAGTCTGTGCTCCAGTGTTTCACGGGAGACCACAGCACTTCCTCCCAGTGACGCGTGTGCTCCCTCCCACAGCCAACAGGCAGCTTCCCGGACGCAGGAGCTCTGCACGCACCCCTACAGCAAAGCACGTGGAGGGCTCACCCCGACTCGGAACTTCCCACACCCGGGTCTGCACCGAACGCAGCTCAGCACACAGCAGGGGTTCAGATTTGTAAGTGAACCCACTCATGTTTACTCTGCCTTTGAATCCTATTTCCTGCAGAGTTGAGCGATTCTCCCTTCTTTATTCCTGAGGTAACTTACTAAGGAAGAGCTGGACGGCTGAAGAGCGGTGGTAAACGACAGGCGCACCAATTACACGAGCAACAGCTCGTCCGTTTAGACCCCCAGTTCCACAGGCTGGCGTCACCAGGACCAGCCTCACCGTGGAAACCGCAGTCACCGAGTAACGTGTGCTTCTTGTGGGGACGGCCCGCCTGGCTGCACACATCCTGGAACCACTCACAGCCAACGCGTTCCAGCGGTGATGTCCCACTGACACCCCCAGCTTGGCTTCTCCAAAGCCTGGGAGTCACTTGAAAGCCGTGGGCAAACACGGAACCTCCTGGAACTCAGGTCCACACCAGAACCAAAGGCAGGAGACGGGGTCCTTCACAGGCGTCGTCACAGGCTCCCCACAGCTCCTGCTGTTCCTGGCAGCTCCGCCGCTCTGACCAGCTCTGTGCTGCCGCATGGTGAGCTCTGCCATCAGGGAGCGGCGTCCATGCTTCCTCAAGGGCCTGCCGCACACACCACCTTCACTCTGGCGGCTGCTAAATCCTCAATAAGTGCGTCCCAGGTGACACCGCGGGCCAGAAGGCAGGTGGGAGGTGCTACTCTAGTTGGACTGCGCCGGCAATACTTACAGCTCTTAACAACTTACCGAATAAACACTATTGATCCAAACATACAAAAAATAAAGACGGGGAAATGGAAAGTTAACAGGCCTCAGATTAAGTGACAACAGTCAAGGCGTTCTAACCAGCACCAGCCGTCTCCCGTGTCAGTGGTTTTCAAACGCTTATTAAACAAGGGACAAGCTCACTTGCTTAGATATTTGAAATACAACTTTATTCTGATTCTAAACGAAAAGGAATGGGAATGACAGTAACAAACAAGGTTTCACCACTGAGTATTGTGATGTGACTGCAGCATTCTTATGGTTGAAACTCGGTAAGGAAACAACTGCGTTCCAAAACAGCTAAATATGCAGGTCCGGAAAGTGAGGGTATCTTAACTGCCACATTCACTCGAAGCCCATTCATCGTTCAGCATCCCGGGGTCAAGCGCAGGTTCTGCTTAGCTAGAGAATAAAGTGGCAAACACGCGGCACCACTGACATCACAGGACAGCTGCCTATAAAACTAGACTTCTGACGCTGGGCTCCAGCTTCCCGCTCACAGGTCATCATCCTCGTCTGGGAGCGCGGTGGTCTGAGCAACCTGGACAGAGAGACGGACACGGGACCTGCAGGCGCAGCGGCAGGCATGCGAGCCCCCAGCGTCGCTGGGAAGGACCACTCACCTCTAGATCGTGCTCGTACTGTGCTGCCAGCGCGGGGTCCATGACCACCTCTGGAGGGGCGAGAGCGGGCATGGCGACGAACTCCAAGTTAGGGTCTCCGATGAGTTTTCTAGCGAGCCAGAGGAAGGGCTTCTCAAAGTTGTAGTTACTTTTGGCAGAAATGTCGTAGTACTGCAAGAAAAGACATGAGAAAGGAGAAGTAAGACTTAGCTCTTCCAGGAGACGTTTAGGCCAAATCCCTTCCACCCCCACGTTCCGAGTCGCTGTAACGGGCCACAGGGTTCGACTCCGCACGCTGAGGACACGCACCTGGAGGTTCTTCTTTCGGTGGAAGACAATGGACTTTGCCTTCACTTTCCTGTCCTTGATGTCCACTTTGTTGCCACACAAGACGATGGGGATGTTCTCACACACGCGCACCAGGTCTCGATGCCAGTTAGGCACGTTCTTGTAGGTAACTCTCGAAGTTACGTCGAACATTATGATGGCACACTGAGCTGAAAGACGGGGTTAGAGACTAGTACACTCCTGGGAATTTTCCACACGAGAAACAAGAGCAACTACGAACTCGAACTCATGGTCTCAGGCCAAACTCCAGGTCAACTGTGTCTCTCAATGCCAAGGCCTCCCAGCGCTAGGCTGTCCTGAGCAATGCGTGTGCAGTGGAATCATTTCTCAAACTTAACTGGTTCTGGAGGCTGTTTGACAACCAAATCACTGTTTCCCATGAGAAATAACGTAAATTGAACTAATCCGTTCCAGACCCCAAATGATACCACTTTAACCTTCTCGTACACAGTGCACGTCTACTGGGCTGTAAGCACGGAAAATAAGGACACGAAGGGTAAATCTAACAAGGAAAGGAAACGGACGGTAAAGATGGATCCATAACAAGGATCAGCAACCAAAGCGGGAAACACGGGAACGTCCACAGCTCAGGGCTGTCAGGAGGAAGGACCAGCTGGCACCCCCCAGCTCTCCCCGACACACCCATCGTCACCAGCCTTCATCCCAGAGGACCCCCCCAACCACGAGGGCCCAGGGGCCTGTCCTCCCAAAGGCCCTCCGTCCCGCAGGCGGTGTTTTGCATTTGAGGAGCAGCTGAGCCTCCACCGGCCACGTCCACCTGCACACACGGCCGTGGTCCCGGGTCTGCGCCCCGCCCGGCAGCGAGGACAGCGCTGCGCCCGGCGAGGCCCCGGGAATCCTTTCGCTGGTGCAACACCGAAGGTCCCTTTCCTTGGCCATTTTTGAACCAAGCATTTTGGGGGGAGAGTTTTTTACTTTATTTTGCAAAGCTCAGCTGGTCTCACCCAACATGGGGACCAGCACCCGAGCTCCTCGGACCTGAGCGCGCTCAGCCTGTCCGCGACCCCTTAACCACATGGGTAAGACCCGGTCGCCGGACACCGCCCGGGCGCCCTGGAGCCTCCGCGTAAAAACACCTGCGTCTCTCAAAGCGCCACTGGGGCGCCCCGTTCCTGCCCCCGAGCGTCTCCCCCGCGGAGCGGCCCCCCTACCTTGGATGTAGTAGCCGTCGCGCAGCCCCCCGAACTTCTCCTGCCCGGCCGTGTCCCACACGTTGAACTTGATGGGCCCGCGGTTGGTGTGGAAGACGAGCGGGTGCACCTCCACGCCCAGGGTGGCTGCAGGGGGCGGGGGTGCAGGTCAGGCCCGGCCCGGCCGCGGCGCCCGCCCCCCGCCCCCCGCCCGCCGCGCCCACGTACCGACATACTTCTTCTCGAACTCGCCCGTCAGGTGGCGCTTCACGAAGGTGGTCTTGCCGGTGCCCCCGTCCCCGACCAGCACCAGCTGCCGGGACACGCGGCCTTCAACGAGCGGCCCCCCCGGACCCCGTTCCCGGGAGGAGGGACCCCCTTCCCGCAAAGGGCCCCGGGGAGCGGCCCGCCCCGGCTTCCGGGGCCGCCGGAGGGGAGGGGTCCCCGCAGCCCCGCCCGGGGCCCAGGTTCACAAAGGCGGCGGGACGGGCCCCCCGCGCCCCAGGCCGCCCCCCGGCCCCGGGGACACATACTTTGAACTGGACTTGGGGTTCTCCTTGGGCGGCCATGGTGATGTCACTGCGGAGCGGAGAGGAAGCGCTCAGGCCGCGCGGGCGGGCGGGGCGCACATGGCGGGCGGGCGGGCGGGCGGCCCACGTGCGCCCACAAAGGCCGGCGCCCCGCGCCCCGGGCCCCGCGCGGACCGACGGGCGGGCAGGGCGGGGCGGGGCGGCACGAGGGCGCGCAATGGCGGCGGGTCCCCGCCCGCTCATTCAGCGCCGGGCTGGCCGCGCGCCCGCCCGCCCGCCCGGGAGCCGCGCCGCGCAGGGCGCCTGGTCACGCGGAAGGGCGGCCGGCCGGCCGGGCCTCAGCTCCCCGACCCGCTCCTCCCGGGCCCTCGGGCGCGACCCGGCCGCTCGGCCGCTCTTCCCGGCCCCCCGCGCTGGGACCCCGACCCACGGCCCCCGCCGCCGGGAGGGAGAGGAGCCCGCGCCCGCCCGCCCGCCCGCCGCCCGGGCCCGCAGTCACCGCCCGCTGCTGGCCGCCGCCCGGGCTGCCGCCGCGACGTCCCGGCCGCCCGCCCTCGGCCCCCGCCACCGTCCTCGGGCCGCGACCCCGACCCCGGCCCAGCCGCCGCCGCCGGTACCTTCCAGAACCGTCTCCCGGGCCGCCTGGCTGAGAGCTGGGAAGATGGCGGAAGCGCGATTCAAATGCCCGGAGACGCAGCCGACGCCGGCGCGCGCCGAAGGGGGCGGGGCAACGGCGCCGCGCCGCTCCCACGTGGCCTGGCGCGCGCGCGCACGCACGCACGCCGCCGGCCGCACCCGTCTGCGGGCGCGCACGCGCAGAGCCGCCGGCGAGCCACGTGCGCCCCGGCCCGGGGCGGCCCTCCGCGTGCGCATGCGCCGCCGCCGTCACAGAGCTGGGAGGGGCCGGCTCGCGCCGCTGGGGCGGGAAACGCGGGCGGCGGCCACACAAAGGCCGCGGGCCCGGCAGCCTCCTCCTCCCGCGCCGTGGGGTGTCCGCCCCCCGCCCCCGGGTCTCCATCAGGACCTTGGGGGAGGGGGACAAGGTGTGGTGGAGTCGTCCGCAGGCTCTGGGATGGTTTCCTGCCAGCGAGGCGATGGGTTTGCGTGTTTGCACCCCGCGCGGGCTCATCCTCGTGCAAATCCGGGTGCAGCTCATGATCTGGAGTTTCCAGACTCTGGACCCAAGGCTGTCGGGTCCAGAAGTCATGGCTGCGGCCGCGGGCCGGAGTGGGGGGGAGGAAGGCCATCTGCCAAGCTGAGCTCAGGGAGGGCCTGCCTGGCGCCTTTGCAGACCCCGAGACCTGCAGGAACCGCAGAGGCGGGTCTGGGTTAGACACTGGCCTGCAGGCGGTTCCCAGCGGGCAGTCGGGCCCTGGGCCAGCATTGCCCCCGCCGAGAACACCTTCTGCCCTTTTCCCAGCCTGTTGTTTTTCTGCTTCTAAGGTAATACGCCGTCGTCGACTGTTTGGCTCAAATAAACTCACAAAATTCTTTACAGGTGTGTGTGTGTGTGTGTGTGTGTGTGTGTTCACGTGGACACAGGTGCCCCCTCCATGGGGTGGTCAGGCTAGAAAAGGAGCTGAGTGGGCCCACGGAGTCCTCCAAGCTCCCAGGTCTAAGGCTGCTTTTGGCGTTTGCAGGGACAGCCACAGTGTTTTTTTGTTTTGAGGGTTTTAAATTTTTTTTAAATATGTTTTTACTGATTTCAGAGAGAGAGAGAAACATCCATGATGAGCGAGAATCATGGACGGGCTGCCTCCTGCACGCCCCCCACCACGCCCCCCAACCCAGGCCTGTGCGCTGACCCGGGAATGGAACCATGACCTCCTGGTTCATAGGATGGCACTCAACCACCGAGCCACACCAGCCGGGCAGCCACGGTGTTTTAACTGAGGTCTCGGCCCCCTCCCCAAGCGAGCATCGAGGAGTGGCCCGCTGTGCAGGCAGCCAGGCGTCCCTTCCCATAACGGGCCTCACAAGAGAACCCAGATGGCGGAGGGCCTCGCCACGAGTGCCCAGAGCACCCGCAGGCACGTCTGCTGGGAACCCAGGTGACGCAGGTTGGGCCCAACGCGTCTGGGCCTCTGCCCCTTGGGGACTCCGGGCCAGGCCCCGAGGACCGAGGAGGCTCCCAGCAGACTCGCGTGCTGCTGGCCGGCTCCCGCCTCCGGGAGGACAGAAACGAATAAAACACACACATCCTGCCTTCCTGCCCCTGTGTGTCCATTTCCAGGGAGATGCCCTGGAGTTCAGCTCACACGCACATGGACACGGATCGCAACGCTCACTGTGACGTAACATTAAGCGGAACGTCTGTAAACGTCCAATTGGGAAAATGCACAACTATGGTGTAGCTATTCTGTGGGCGGCTATACAGCACTTAATTTTATTTATTTAAATATATATATATATATATATATATATATATATATATTGATTGATTTCAGAGAGGAAGGGAGAGTGAGAGTGAGATGGAAACATCAGTGATGAGAGAGAACCATGGATGGGCTGCCTCCTGCACACCCCACATTAGGGATCCAGCAGGCAACGGGGGGGGGGGGGACAGCATTTAAAAGGGACAAAGTTCATCTTCATCACAGGAGTTGCTGGACCTCGAAGGGTGATGTTGAGAAAGGCGAGTTCCGGAAGGCGTGGCAACAGCTTTATTTGATCACGGGGACAGTGACAGGACAGACCTGGCCGCAGGAAGCTTTCATCCTGGAAGGAAGAAGCAGGAGACAGAAATGTCTGAGACAGTGATGATCGCTGTGGAGAATGAACAACGCAGCAGGTGAGGAAGATGTGGAGATGGGGGGGATCAGAGGAAAGGGTGACAGTGCGGCGGGGTGACCCGCAGGCCTTCCCTAAGACCTGCTGGAGGGGAGGGGCCCCACAGATAGCTGAGCAGCGAGAACCCTGAGAGAACCCCGGGGAGAAGGCCTGGCTGGTGCAAAGGCCCTGAGGCTGGTCTGGCCTGGAGCCCAAAGGGGCAGCAAGGAGGCTTGTGGCTGGAGAGGGCGGCTCAGGGGTGGGCGGGGCCCACATTTTGACTGTCCGTGGGTTCACATAGGGTGTTGGGAGGAGTGTGAGGGGTCCTTTATGAAGAACAAGCGTTGCTTCTCTTTGGCAAGAGGAAGGTCGGAAGCAGCCTGCTGGCCCCCGGTTGGGGTGGGACAGATGCTTTCTGTGAAAGAGACTTTCATTCTTCGTCCCGCGTCACTTCAGGAGAGTCTGGTCTAAGAAAAGAGGATGGGAAAGGTCGTAAGGACACAGAGGTCTATAACAGGGCACAACGAGACGTCCCAGAGGTTGAGACAGTCCTGGGACACTACCTTTCTTATTTATTTATATTTTATAGATTTTTTACAGAGAGGAAGGGAGGAGGGATAGAGAGTTAGAAACATCGATGAGAGAGAAACATCAATCAGCCGCCTCCTGCACATTCCCCACTGGGGATGTGCCCGCAACCAAGATACATGCTCTTGGCTGGAATCGAACCCGGGACCCCTGAGTCCACAGGCCAACGCTCCATCCACTGAGCCAAACCGGTTAGTGCTGGCCTGGTACACTATCTAATGTACCCATCTATCTATCTATGTCTAGGTATCTGCGAATTTATATATAGACTTGGACCTAGTATCTATATCATATGTAGCATAGTACTTAAATAGTATTTATATATCTACGTAGTACTTATCTATACACAGATACAGATATTTATATACGGACATATAGCCACTCACGTAATTTTGAAAGTATACATGTGAAAAATTCCAGACTACAGTATATATTTTCTACTAAATATTTAAATATGTATATGTACACATATATTGAAATGTCAGTGTATATTTTTCAGGGATTCAGAATCGAGGTACATTTTAAATGCCTGCTCTTCATGAACGTGTAAGATGTAGTTGTCGCCAACGCAACCTCGCCGTGCTATTTATAAGGTAATTACAGGGTGGATTGATTTCCCGGGGTCACCCTCACAGAATACCACGAGGCAGGTGCCCTGAAATAACAGACGGGACCCCCCAGTCAGGGTGTCTCCACGGCCAGGCGCTCCTGGGAGGCTCTGGGGAGACTGGCCCAGGCTTGCCTCTGAGCTCCGCGTCAGCGGGTGGAGAGGCATCGCCCCGACCTGCTCCTCTGACTTCCCTCTGAGTCTCCACGTGGTCACCCCTCGGTGTGTCTGTGTCCGAACGTCCTCCTCCTAGGAGGGCACCACCCTGCGGACCCTCGTAGTCAGCTTGAAAAAATAACCACACGTATTTTTATTGACTTCAGAGAGTAAGAAGAGGGAGGGAGAGAGAGAGAAGCATTAATGATGAAGGAGAATCTTGGATCGGCTGCCTCCTGCATGCCCCCTACTGGGGATCGAGCCTGCAACCTGGGCCTGTGCCCTGATGGGGAATGGAACTGTGACCTCGGGGTCATAGGTCGACGCGCAACCACTGAGCCACACCGGCCAGGTTCATGGCAGCATTTCAAGTCCTTTTGTCTTGGGTGACAAGGATGCCGAAGGTTTCCACTCACATAAATGAAGACATTCAGTAGTTCTCTGAAAGGCAGGCCAAAGGCATGAGTGGTGGGCAGAGGAGTGGCCATCTCCAAAGACGGCCACGGGGACGCCGACCCTGTTCCCTTCCTTGGCAAGTGGACTTTGGGGATGCGACCAATGACATGGACCTTGAGGCGCAGAGAGTGTCCAGGTGAACCAGTCGGATCCCCCGAGTCCTTCAAAGCAGAGGCCTGGGTGTGGTCTGAGTGGGAGACATTCGGTGGGGGAGAGGGTCAGTGCTCAGCCGCTGCTCTGGCTTTGAAGAGGGAGGAAGGGGCCCCAAGCCAAAGAATGCAGGTGCCGCCAGGAGCCGTGAGGGGGAAGGAGCCGGATTCTCCCCTAAAGCCCGGGAAAGGACCGATGTTAGCCACTGAGACACGGGCCCCATGACTGTAAGATAACTGTGTGTTGTCTTAAGGAACCAAGTTTGTAGTGACAGGTGACAACAGCTACAGGAGGCTGACACAATATGCGATCGAATGAAGCCATCTCCAGATCGTGTATCCGGCCCCATCTTTAAAAGGGGTAGCCTGGCCCTACCCGTTTGGGCTCAGTGGGTAGAACGCTGGCCCGCGGGCTGAAGGGTCCCGGTTCGATTCCCGTCAAGGGCACGTACCTACCTCAGTGGCAGGCTGCTCCCCAGCCCGGGTCCTGATTGGGGCTGGTGCAGGGGGCAACCAATCGATGCGTTTCTCCCTCACATTGATGTTTCTCTCTGCCTCTCCCCCTCCCGCCCACCCTCTCTCACATTCAATGGAAACATATCCTCGGGGGAGGATTAAAAAAATAACAATAATAAAAGGGGAGCCTGTTTCTTAGCTGAGCATAACGATAATTCAAACAAGGCTCCTGGATCTCCCAAGACCGTAGAGGCTTCATCCCCATTTAAATTTACCTTCCTGGGTGCAGAGTCAGGAGAAAAGGCGAATTCTCACCAGGTCTCCAACTGACGATCGAACACACCCGAGGTCAACGGGCCACCACGGTCAGTTCTTCAGGGGCCTGAATTGAAATGGACTCTTAAAATCCCCCTGCTGTTACTTTACATGCAAAAATAAAAACTAAAATAAATGCTGCCCAGCCCATGTGGCTCAGTGGTTGAGCGTTGGACCTAAGAACCAGGGTGATGTCTGGGTTCAATTCCCGGTCATGCCGTGAGGATATTTCCCCATGACTTTTAGAGAGATGAAAGGGAGGGGAGAGACCGAGAGAGATATCGACGTGATAGAGACACACCAATGGGTTGCCTCCCGCACGAGCCCCGGCCAGGGCCAGAGAGGTAAGTGCCCTGGACCGGAATCAAACCCAGGACCTTTCAGCCCGAGGACTGACCCTCTATCCAGGCTAGGGCTCACCTCTGCTATTTCTCTCTCTCCCTCTCTGAACTCAATAAAGATATATTTTAAAAAATTATAATAAAATCAATGAGAACCACAGAGATTTAAAATAGGCCAGCACCTCAGGAGGCTCCCATCCCAGCTGGCAGGGGTGTTGCTCCGGGTGAGCTATCTGACACTGTTGGCTACAGGCTTCCTGGAGGCGGGTGGGGGCCGCAGGCCTCCTGCAGGGGTCACGGGAGGCAGTGGGAGCATTTGTGTACACAGGCGGGCACTGCCAACCGGAGCCAGTCATATGCCCCAGAGAACGCACTCCTTCTTTGGAGGAAGAGCGTAGGGTTCACCACGGGTGGCCTTGTCTATTCAGCACTTTTCTGAAAGGTGTCCTACGTGCAGGACAGCACCCCTGGGTGCCCTCCTTACCGGTGGGGGGGACCCCTGTTGCTTTAAGGCACCGAGTTTGTGCTGATTTGTTACAACAGCCGTAGGAGACTGTGCGACCTCATGACGGTATTTCCAGATCATGCACCTGGCTCCATCTTCAATGTCTGCACGTATATACTGTTTCCCCCCCCCCATCTCTAAATTTACCTAGGATGCAGTATAATTCATAAATTAGGCTCGTGAGAGATTAGCAACGAGTAATAAAGTAGAAAATTATGATAAGAGACGTGACTGCGGTCCCTCGCTCTCTGAGTGTGTAATTGTACTTCTCTCTGGCACACGCGCGCTGCCAGCGTCGCAGATCCCAGGCCGCTGCGCTGCCTGCTGCCCCCCGCGGGCCCTTCTCGGTTCGATTCCTTCACTTCCTGTCCCTCCAGCCTTGAGGGTGGGCATTGCTCGGCCTCTCCTCTTCGGATCCCAAAGACCAGGCCCGTTCAGGGGGCGTGCACGCAGAGCGGCACCCCGCCCACTTCCATCGCCTCGCTACCTTTGTCATCAACATGGCCGCTATTTTTTAAAAAAAGAAAATGAATGGGAAAGCACAACCACAGAAGCAAATCCAGGGGGACAAGTGGCACTTTCCAGCACAACTCGTGGGCTCCGCCCCAGCCCGGCGGCCCCAAAGCCCCGCCCCTTCCCCACCAGGCCCCGCCCCTCCTCTAGGCCCCGCCCCTCCTCCGTCAGCCCCAGTCGTTCCCTGCCCCAGCAGGCTCCGCCCCATATAAGGCCCCGCCCATCCATCAGGCCTCGCCCCCTCCACAGCGGGCCCTTCCCCCTCCTCTAGCCCCACTTTGCCCCCGCAGGCCCCGCCCCTTCCACTCCAGTCCCCGCCCCTTCCACAGTGGGCCCTTCCCCCTCCTCCGTCAGCCCCCGTTGCTCCCTGCCCTAGCAGGCCCCGCCCCTCATTCAGGCCCCGCCCCCAACAGGCCCCGCCCCTCCTCCGCAGCATTCCCGCAGGAAAGCTCCCGCAGGCTGCGCGGGCCGGGCGCGGCGCGGGCTGGGCATGCGCAGAGCGCGCGGGCGCGGTTGCCTTGGCAGCGCCGGCGGGAGGCGGCGGCGGGCGGGCGCGGCGCGGAGCCGGGCGACCGGCGGGCTGAAGCGGCGAAGGCGCGGGGCAGGCCTGAGCGGCGGGGCGCGGCGCCCGGCCCGCGGGGATGCGGGACCGGCTGCCAGACCTGACGGCGGTGAGTGGCGGGCGGGCAGGCGGGCGAGCGGGCGGATAGCGGTTCAGGCCGGGCGGGGCGGGGTGGGCGGGGCCTGCGGCGCGCGAGGACTCCGCCCGGCTGGCGCGGGTGGGGGATCGAGGAAGGCTGGGCGGCCGCCTCGCCGGCGGATCGTGGGGGGCGCGCGGTGCGGGTTCGGGGGCGCTGTGTCCACTGTGTTCGGGACGCTCCGACGGCCGAGGGCGGCGCTTCGACATCTGGGGAAACTGGGCTTTGCGGGGTCCCGAGCGGGGTCGCGACCCTGAACCCCTTTGTGAGCCGCGCTCTGCCCTCCGTCCCCTCCTCCCCAGCTGCTTTCTGCCCTGAAGTCACCCCGTCAGCAGCCTTTCCCTGCGGGGTGCGGGCGCCCCGGCTGAGGACTCGTCACCGGCGCCATGTCCAGTCCTGGGGTCCAGCCCCCGGGTCCCACCCGCCTGCACGTGGTGGGAGCGGGGGGTCGCGGTGGGGCCAAGCCCAGGCTGGCACCCCAGGGTGGGCGCTGGCCGCTGGGTGCGCGGTGGGGCGGGGACCGGCTTCCCCGGGAGGTAAACAGGTTGTTGCTTTTCCTTCCTCAATGGCCTGCGCACCCCGCGAGGCACTGGCTCCCATAGGGGTGGACAACCCCTCGATGGTGACACCTGCCTCGGCGCTGTAGCGGCTGCTGAGCGAAGTGACCCGTGGAAACACTTTATCGTTTTTATTTTACCTTTTTAAAGAATTTGTGTGAGTTTATTTGAGCCAAACTGTCAATTGCGGGGAAGCAGTATCTCAAAAGATTGGGACAGTGCTCCCTTAACTTTAATAGAGGAAAGCTGTTGTGTGTTTTTTTGTCTTTTAATACGTTTTTACTGATTTCAAAGAGGAAGGGAGAGGGAGAGAGAGAGAGAGAAACATGGATGATGCGGGAGAATCATGGATGGGCTGCCTTCTGCACACCCCCTACTGGGGATCCAGCCTGCAACCTGGGCCTGTGGCCCTGACCGGGAGTCGAACCCAGCACCTTTCAGTCCGCAGGCCCACGCTCTATCCACTGAGCCAGACTGTCCAGGGTCCATTGAGGCATTTTAGAATGACGACTTTTTTCTCTAAAAACACAAGCGTTTGTCAAGTGTGTCGGCGCCCAACCCCTCCCCCCCAGGGCAGCCTCAGAACGGTGGGGGGCAGGAGGGGGAGGAGGCGAGCCCTGCCCAGGGCACTCGGGTACCCACTGCATGTAATGAATTAACTTCTCTCTTTGGCTTCCAGACCGTAGCTGGTCACTCACCCACAGTAGGGAAGGAGAGAGAAAGTTTCTTCATAGCGCATTTCCTTCCTTCCTTCCCCTTTTATCCGCACTCACTTACAGGGTGCCCCCTCCCCCCCCAAAAAAACCAAAAAAAACCCCCAAAACACGTCTACGCACACTTGGGATGTTTTATGAAGGCGGTGTTTAGGAAAACACAGTTCGCCTTGCGGATCGAGCTGTCAGCTGTGGCGGTGTCCGTGCGTTTTTTCCTGGGGACGCACACACCCTTGTATTCTGACATCCGCCGTTGGCAGCGAGCGTCGGGGTCCACGTAGCCAGCGGCTGCGCGTATGTCTTCACTCGGAGCCTCCAGCAGGCGTCCAGCCCTTTGCTAAGTGAGGACGCCCTGGAAGCATTTCAACCCTAGAGCTGTGGCTGTTTAAGCAAAACTCGGCCAAGTCAGTGCACGAGGAATCGGGGAGAGGAAGGTCTGTCAGTCGAGTACAGACGCAGCTTTTCTGGGCGTGATGAGCAGAACATGAAGAAGGCAGCCGTCTGTCACTCGCGAAGTCTGTGTGTGCCCCAGCGTTAGGGCGAACACGCCACCCGGGTCCAGGTGAGGGACGGGGCCGCCATGGGGCCCAGTAGTGGACTCCTCTGCTTCGGGGGTTGTCTCATCTTGGGAAAATAATTTGAAGACTCTCCAAACCTCAACTTTCCTGTCTGTAAAATGGGGATAATGACATCTCCCTTGACGACGCACAGAGGGAGCTGTGACACATCAAATTAGGCCCAGAGAGAAAATGGCGCGTAATGATAAATGCTGTTAGCATTTACTAGTTGTTTTTAATGTGTTTAGAGTTTTCAAAAGCGGCCTTTTCGTCCCTATAAAATATTTGACTGGCCGGCCGTTACTCCGTGACCCAGGAGGTCAGGGTTCGATTCCGGTCGGGACAAAGGCCCGGGTTGCGGGCTCCATCTCCAGTAGGGGGCCTGCAGGAGGCAGCTGATGCGTGATTCTAATCATTGATGTTTCTGTCTCTCTCTCCCTCTCCCTTCCCCTCTGAGATCAATAAAGATGTTACTTAAAAAGAAAAAGTCAGCAATCTTCCAGAATGTTCAATAAGGCTCAGAGCGCCCCACCCCACACCCGCTGAGTCAGACACACAGCTTTCCGGGGGTGTGGGGGTTCTGACACTGCGCATCCTGCATCCTTTGGTGTGATTTTAGACTTAGAGTCAGTGCGGGTCTCTAAGCCATAGGGCCAGCCGGTCTCTTCCCCCCAGGAGACCCGGGGGGGGGGGCAGGGGGGGCGCTACAGCTGCTTCCTCCCAGTTGGCTTGCTTGGGCCTCCTCGCCGCATCTCCCCTCGCTGCGGTGTTTTTACTCATTTATTTACTTCATTGACTTCAGAGGGGAAGGGAGAGGGCGAGCGAGAGAAACATTGATGAGAGGGAAGCACTGACGGGCTGCCTCCTGCACACCCCCCACTGGGGACCGAGCCTGCCCGCCCCCGGGCCTGTGCCCTGGACCAGAATTGGACTCGAGGATCCTTTCGTCCAAAGGCGGACACTCTGTCCACTGAGCAGCACCAGCTGGGGCTCTGACGGAGGGGCTATGCGTTAGGGGGCGCCCTGCGTCTCTCACTGGGGAAGAATGTGTGCGAAAGTTCCTGGACAGTCGTTCCTGTCCCCCCACTTCCCCCTGCCCCCCCCAAAGCTTAGCTGCGGTGTCAGCCTTCCCATCTTTAGGGGAAACGTGCAGCACCAGCAGTTTCACTTCCCGGGCGAGGCCGCTGCCGGGATGGACGGGCGACTGGGAGCCAGCGGAGCCGCTGCTGTCCCTCCTGC
>PVJC01040193.1:0-15802 GCA_004026665.1 Murina feae
ATCCACTCACCATCCATCCATCCACCCATCCATTCACCATTCATCCATTCATCCATCCATTCACCACCCATCCACCCACCCATTCATTAATCCACCCATCCATTCACCATCCATCCATCCACCCATCCACTTATCATCCACTCATCCATCCATCCATTCATTCACCCATCCACTCACCATCCATCCATCCACCCATCCATCCTTCCGTCCATCCACCCATCCATCCATTCATTCACCCATTCACTCACCATCCATCCATCCACCCATCCTCTTATCCATCGAGCAGGAGCACCAAGGAGGCTGACACTGAGTAACTGTCTGCTCTATAGGAAGGGAAGCATGAGCCAGACCCAAATAAGTCAGCTTCTCAGGAAGCAGGAGCACAAATGTTCTGGGCGAAAGACTTCCGGATATGAGAAGCCTGGCACTTAGGGATGATGGTGGGAAGTCCATGCCTCTCAGATGTGTCAAGAGATGAGGCTGGAGAGGAGGGCAGTGGGCAGAAGGGAGTGGCCTGACTTGCTCCGCTTTATCTTGGAAGCAAAGGAAAGCCTTTGACATCTGTGACATCTGCCACAGCTTCATAGCTAAAGGTACCATGTGTGCCCTGGGTGTACACCCCAAAGAGGGGACCCTCAGCCTTTCGGGGTACCCAGGGCAACACTGCAGGCATCATTGGGGAATTCCTGTTCCCAGGGCGGGTGGGTGTTGGCTGCTGAGACTCCCCTCTGGTGACCGCATGGCAGCCATCGGAAGGCCAGGTCTTCCATTCCCCCATGGTCCACGCCTGAGCCCATCGTGCCCCCTTCTCTGCAGCTCCGGGGCCAGCTGTCTGCCGGGTGGGGCTTTGTTCACTTCCCGCTGCCTGGGAAATCCTATTTGTCCTTTGAGGCCCCGGTCAGAGCTGCCTTCCCGGCCCCTCACAATGTCAGGAGGGTCTCCTCACTGTGGGGTATCCTCTCCAGCAGCCCTAGTGATGCAGTGGGGGCCTGGTGTGCATGGAGGGCCAGGCACCACCTGGTGGCAGAGCCCACATGGAGCGGAGCCCAGGCCACTTTTCCCGTTAAGGCCTGAGGGCAGGAGGGAGTGTCCTGGCTTCAGGCTAAGGAAGGACTTAGCCATCACGGTGCCTCTGAGGGGCCAGTATGCTCCTGCTGATGGGCCTCAGTTTCCCTGTCTGTACAGTGGGACTAGATGCTTGGTGAGGGTTTTCCAGCCCCTGCCATCTTGTTCATACACCAAGATCTTGGTATATGAAGGGTACCACCCAGGGAGGTTAGTGGTGTGCGGGGTTAGGGTGGTACAGAACCAACTGGGCGGGGGGGGGGGCCTGGGCCTCAGGAGCTGGGTTGGGAGGGCAGAGGAGCTGGACCTATTGGGAGGGAAGGGGCAGGGTAGTGGGCCCTGCCCCCCAGGAGGACAGGGACTTGCGGGGAGGGACAGGACACAGCCCTGGGCCTCCAGCCATGTGGTCCTCTCTTCCTGTTGTCTCAGGATGGTCCTGGCAGGATACATCTGCCAGAGTTCCAGACCCAGACCTCCAGGGGTCTGCCAGGATCACACATGTGCACACACACACTAACATGTCAAAGTCCATGTGTGCACATGCACTGACACGTCACATATACACCAACCCCATAAAAACACAGATCCATGCCCACAGATAGACACATACTTGCCCTCACACACACACACACACACACACACACACGTGCACGCACGCACACACGCATACACAGGCCATCATGCGGGTAGGAGGATGGTGGGTGGAGCTGAGGGTCCATGCCAGGGCCCTGGAGGCTGGGCGTGTGTTCAGCTGGGCGAGGCGAGTTATCTGTGTGTTTGGGGACAAGCCCTGTGGGAATCTTCGGGGCTGAAGTAGGCAGAGTCGGAGGAGCTGGGGCAGCCTGGAGGCGGGACAGAAGTCAGGGCCAAGGACACATGAGGTGGGCTCCATGGAACCTGGCGGAGCATGAGGTCCTGGAAAAGCCGAGGCCTCAGTTCTGGGCATGCTTGGAGGCAATCGGTCCTGCGCAGGACCCCCCCCGCCCCGCCCCGGCAGATAATGTGGGGTGCACAAGGCCAAGGGGACCTGCTGCAGGCCTCCCCAAAGCAGGATGTGGTCTGCAGGATTCCCCGTCAACCTCATGCGGGCAGCTCCGGCCTCGGCCAGGGCTCACTTGGGTGGGTCCCGGCAGGAGCCATGGGCAGGGAGTGCCTAGTCCTGTTGCTTGGGGCCCCTGTCCTTGGGGGGTCAGCACCTGGCTGACATCGTCGCATGAACTCGTGACCCGGCGCCACACTAACCCTGTCTCCTACCCCAGGCCTGGTGAGTGGCTACTCCATGAGCCCCCCGACCCTGAACATCACGGAGGAGACACACGTTATTGACGCCAACGACAGCCTGTCCATCTCCTGCAGGTACTCGGCCCCCAGCCAGAGGAGTCTGTCTGTCAGGCAGAGGAGACTAAGAACTGAGGCTGGAGATGGTGGTGGAGAGCCCAGGGCAGCTCCTCCCGGGCAGAGCGCCTCCAGGCTTAGGGGGCCTCCCTGGGGGCCTGGGAGCTTGCAGACCCCGCACCCACCTCCCCCACAGCCACCCCTGGTCATTTCACATGGACCACAGACCAGTCACCCTACACCCACCCCCGGGTCACCCCGCACCCACGTCAGCAGCCGCGGGTCAGCCCAGGCCAGTTAGCCAATGTCCAAGGCCCCGGACATGTCATCCCCCTGCAGCCCAGCTATGGCCGAGGCCCAGCCCCTCTGAGGCCAGGCAGAGGCCCGGGACTCGGTGCCCGTTGTGGGCCGGCCCACGGCGTGTGCCCCAGCACCCGGCTGGCCTGACCTCGGGTGAGACAAGCTGTGGGCAAGCCTGGGCCCCTGGGGCTGCAGTGGAGCCCCTCTTGACCTCTGCATCCTCTGCCAGGGGGCAGCACCCCCTCCAATGGGCCTGGCCAGGGGCTCAGGCAGCGCCAGCCACAGGGGAAAAGGACAGTGAAGACGTGGGGTTCGTTCGCGACTGCGAAGGCACGGACGCCCGGCCCTACTGCAAGGTGCTGCTGCTTCCCGAGGCCCACGCCAACGACACGGGCAGCTACGGCTGCTACTACAAGTACATTAAGGCCCGCATCGAGGGCACCACCGCGGCCAGCACCTATGTGTTCGTAAGAGGTGAGGGGCCCAGCCCCACGCGCTCCTGCGGCCAACGAGGTGACAGGCAGGGTCCTGGAGGAGCAGCGGGCCCCACCCCCACCCCGGGCCTGCAGACCTCGTGGGACTGCCCCGGAGGCCCCACCTGGGCAGAGACCTCCCCAAGTTCCACCCGCCCTTCCCACACACTGCGCTCTCTCTGCAGACTCGGCGCAGCCGTTCATCAACAAGCCAGGCACCCTCCTGGTCGACAGGAAGGACTCCATGTGGGTGCCCTGCCTGGTGTCAATCCCCGGCCTCAACGTCACCCTGCGCTTGGTATAGCCCTCCTGTCCTCTCCCTGGGAAAGGCAGCCCCTGACCTGGCCACGAGGAAGGGGGCAGCGGGAGCTGACAGCCACCATATCCCAGCAGCCAAGCTCCGTGCTGCAGCCCGACGGGCAGGATGTGGTGTGGGACGACCGCCGGGGCATGCGGGTGCCCACGCCGCTGCTGCGCGACACCCTGTACCTGCAGTGCGAGGCCACCTGGGGCGGCCAGGCCTTCCTGTCCAACCCTTTCATCGTGCATATCACAGGTAGGGCTGTCCCGGGCCACGGGGTCCGGGGAGCAAGACGCAGGGGGAGAGGGAGACCCCAGATCCTCAGTGATGGGCTGTAGGTGCCACAGCCGGTCTTGGTGGGTGCCCTGTGCCCTGCACTCTGTGTGCCGTGCTGGTGAGGGGCTTGGGAGGTCACCGCTCATGTGTCGCCAGGGAACGAGCTCTATGACATCCAGCTGTTCCCCAAGAAGTCGATGGAGCTGCTCGTCGGGGAAAAGCTGGTCCTGAACTGCACCGTGTGGGCCGAGTTCAACTCGGGGGTCACCTTCGACTGGGACTACCCAGGGAAGCAGGTAAGGCCGGCAGCTCTGCCAGGGCTGTGCCTGAGCCACCTCCAGGCGTCCCGTCCCTGCCCGGCCCACCCGGTGCCACGCCTGCCTGGCCCTGCACTCGCTGCCTGTGTGCAGCGGAGGTGCAGACCCCGCTCTGCCCCAGAAGCCTTGGTCTGATGGGGATGCTTCCCTCCCCCGGGGACAACGCTGGGTGTGTCCCAGCTCCGCAGGCACTGCCGGCTGGGCTGGGTGCTGCCTCTGTGGTCAGCCCTCCGGGGCCTGCCCGTTCTGAACCTGCACTTCCCCTGGGCACGGGCAGGCCGAGCGGGGGAAGTGGGTGCCCGAGCGGCGCTCCCAGCAGACCCACACAGAGCTGTCCAGCATCCTGACCATCCACAACGTCAGCCAGCGCGACCTCGGCCCGTACACGTGCGAGGCCAACAATGGCGTCCAGCGCTTCCGGGAGAGCACCGAGGTCATCGTGCACGGTGCGTCTGGGGTCGGGTCAGCGCGCCCAGCACGGCCCAGGTGGTCGCCGGGCCTGTGGAATGAGGGTCCTTGTGCAGCTTGGGCCAGGGTCAGAGGTCATAGTGCACCAAGCAGTATGAAGGGAGGCCTGTGGCTGGATGGCCTGTGTGGCCCCCACACCCTGCTGGGCAGCCTGAGCCCCAGTCTGCAAGGGTCTGTCCTCAGGGTGCAGGGCCGTGGCTGGGTCCCTGGGCAGTGGTGGGGAAGCGATGCCAGCCCCTGGATTTACGCTGATGCCTCCCGTCTGGCAGAAAAACCCTTCATCAGCGTGGAGTGGCTCAAGGGCCCTGTCCTGGAAGCCACAGCAGGAGACAAGCTGGTGAAGCTGCCCGTGAAGCTAGCTGCGTACCCCCCACCGGAGTTTCAATGGTACAGTCCCGGCTCCTGCCCCTCATTACCTGCAGGCCCCCTCTGAAGGCACTGGGAGCATGCGTACAACGCGACAATCCAGCCTGGGTTGCTGCTAAGCTGAAAACTGGGGAAGGCCAGCCTCCAGGGGAGGGGCTGGGTCCTAGTCATCCTTGGTTGTGTGCGGGTGTGGTGGGCGCAGCGAGGGCCTCCAACTGCCTCCTGCATGCGCTCAGCCTCTGAGGTCCCGCCGCCTGCAGCAACGCCTTCAGGTTTCCTGGGCCTCATCCCGGGAGCTTGCCACCGCAGGGCCTCCCATCCAGAATTCGGAGATGCCACAGGGGTTCACAGGCCTCTGCCAGGCCTGAGCCGCGGGGCAGTGAGCGAGGGCTTCATGGAGGCCCTCAGGCTGCTGGAGTCCCTACATAAGGTCACGAGGTCAGGGAGGGGTCCTCGGTGGTGGCTCTGTCCTGGCCAGCACTCCTGAGAGCTCCCCCAGAACTTGGGAAGGCACAGTGCCCTCAGCAAACCTGGCCCAACGCTAGGGTGTCACACTCGAACCTGATCTCGGTCATAGCTATGAGGAGAAGAGGCCAGGAAAGGGAAGGGCATTCCTGCCTGAGCCCAGAGCCCCCGGGAGCCCGCTCTGTGCTTTTCCAGCTGCCAGAGGAGCTGTGCCCTCCAGCCTGGGCACCTCCCTGCAGGCAGAGCCTCTTGGAAAGCGCGGACCTGCACAGGCAGAGGCTGGGGCACTCAGCAGGAGCCCAGCCGCGGGAAGCAAGCTTGTCTTAGAGGAACCAGCATCTCCTGGTCCTGGGCCCGGGGTGACCCTGCCTCTGAGGCCACAGACTCTGGGGTCCGCCGGGGGCACCTGGTGCAAGACCAGGGCCAGTAAGGCAGGGTCTGAAGAGCAGTGGTACAGCCTGGAGGCTCCCTCACAGGCGTGGCTCCTGAGCACCTGGGGCCTGACCTGTGCTCCAAGGCCCTCAGGACTGACCCAGCTCTGGGTGGGCAGCTGGCTGTGCTGCCCCTGGGATCTGGCCCAGGGCTGACCCTCACGCAGCTGGCCACGTAGCACCATTCCCACCACAGCTGGCCTTTCTCTTCTCACTTGGCCAACATCTTCCTCCAACAAGTGCTCAGCTGTCGGCTGGTCCCATTGTTGGTGGAGCCATTTCCCCAGGACACTAGCGGTCACCATGGTCACCACAGCCCGTGGGGTTCCACTGCTGGGTATGTGATGACTGAGTAAGCGAATGGGTGGAAACCTAGTGGACATCCAGGCTGGTCCTCCTGTGCGCAGCGGGAGGCTACACCAAGTGCCAGGCCTCAGCTAGAGCTCACGACCTCGGCCAAAAGGGGCACTTCATTTCTTTTTTTAAAATACGTATTATTTTTGCCCTAGCTGGTTTGGCTCAGTGGATAGAGCGTCGGCCTACAGACTGAAGGGTCCCGGGTTCGATTTTGGTCAAGGTAATATACCTTGGTTGCAGGCACATCCCCAGTGGGGGGTGTGCAAGAGGCAGCTGATCAATGCTTCTCTCTCATCGATGTTTCTAACTCTCTCTCTTCCTTCCTCTCTGTAAAAAATCAATAAAATATATTTAAAAATTATTTTAAAAAGTAAAATATGTATATTTTTTATTGATTTCAGAGAGGAAAGGAGAGGGAGAGAGAGATAGAAACAAATGTTGAGAGAGAGAATCATTGACCAGCTGCCTCCTGCTCACCGCCTACTGGGGATCGAGCCCGCAACCCAGCCATGTGCCTTTGACCGGAATCGAACCCGGGGCCCTTCAGTCCCCAGGCTGACGCTCCATCCACTAACCAAGCCGGCCAGGGCCATTTCCCCAGTTTTCTGATGAGGACACAGGGCTTGAGGCAGCGAAGGGGTTCGCTAGAATTCAGGGCAAATGCCTGCCCTGTGGCCCCAGTGAGTCCCATCCCTCTTGGTGGGGCTGTGGTGTCACAGGTGAGAAGGGCCCCTGCATGCCCCTCACTGCTGGCTCTGCTCGAGGGCGGTGCCCCTCCTGGCCCTCTCTGGGCTATACACCCCGGAAGGCGCCCGCCTGGCGGAGACCATGTGTTTCCAGGCAGAGTCCAGGGAGTGCAGCTCAGGACCGGGGGTGCCCCTCTAGGTTCACCCGCGCAGCAAACACGCCCTGGGCACCTCCTGGTGCCTGGCACTACTTCTGTGCAGGGGACACAGCGATGAGGGGACAGCCCAGGGGGAGAGCGTGGAGAGCAGAGTGTAGGAGAGCAGGCAGCAGAACAGGGCGAGGGCCCGCTGGCTCACAGGGTTGTCTGACGAGCGGGCGCTTGGTTACATGGAGGAGGGAGGGGGAACGGTGAGTTCAAGCTCCAGAGGGAGGCAGGGCCCCAACAGGGCAAGGGGCCAGGCTGCACCTGGGACTGCACCTCCCCTCCTTCACTGAAACCTGTGGGAAGGGGACAGGGCCTGTTGGGAAGGTGGCAGGACACCCCCGCTGGGGCCTTGGAGCCTGGCTGCCGGAGGCTGGCCCTGGCCACAGAGGGGCAGAGAGAGGTGCTGCTCAGTAATTCACCGCCTGCGGGAAGCCCTGCCGCAGGCCTCAGTGCTCCTCAGCCTGTGGGGCGTGCTCATGCCTGCTGGCACCTCCACGGCCTTCAGGCCATCTGCTCCCCAGGAGGGTCCACTGCCCTCCCCTGCACCCAGCAGCCTCCTGGCCTGCAGGGGTCCTGCTCCCAACAGGGCATTCCAGTTGCAGGGGCTGGGGTGTGGCAGGGAAGGAGGGCAGGAGGGGATAGGGAGGCCCAGGAGGGGCCCATGGAGCGCCCTGAACTCCCTTCCTGCGCCAGGTACAAGGACAGGAAGGCCGTGTCGGGGCGCCACAGTCCACACGCTCTGGTGCTCAAGGAGGTGACCGAAGCCAGCGCAGGCGTCTACACCCTCGCCCTGTGGAACTCCATGGCCGGCCTGAAGCGCAACATCAGCCTGGAGCTGGTGGTGAACGGTAGGGGATGGGAGGGGATAGGAGGGGATGGGTGGGTGGCGGGTGTGGCCTGGGGGCCGGCTGACCAGCTGCCTGCCTGTGTCCCTAGTGCCTCCCAACATCCACGAGAAGGAGGCCTCCTCCCCCAGCATCTACTCGCGCCACAGCCGCCAGGCCCTCACCTGCACTGCCTACGGCGTGCCCCCTCCTCTCAGCGTCCAGTGGTACTGGCGGCCGTGGACGCCCTGCAAGACCTTTGCCCAGCGCAGCCTGTGAGTGTGGCTCCAGCCGGCGTCCCTGCTTTCCACCCCTGTCCTCACCCTCAGCCATGACCTCCACTCGCTGCCCGCACCCCTCCCGAGAGCCCCGCTCTAAACGCAAACCATCACCAGCCCCTGTAGCCAAGCCCTGGCGGCATCCCATCTGAGCAAGGCTCAGACGCCCCTGCACCCGTCGGGCCCACCCGCCTGCCTGGAGAGCAAAGCCCCCAGAGCTGTCTCCTCAGAGAGACCAAGGCATGTGCCTGTGGCGTCCACGGGGACACTTGCTGCCCAGCGGGCAGAGCTGGGCCCCTTTCAGGAGACTTGTGCCGAGCCTCATGGCACACCGGCGTGCCCATGCTCACGAGCGCCTCTGTGCAGCGCTTACAGTCAGCCCTGCAGAGGAGGAGCCGCATCTGAGATGGGACGTGACTTGGCCAAGGCCACAGCTTTAAGTGCAGAGCCTGCCCACTGCTGGCCTCGCCCATTTACAATGACTTGGGCGCCAACAGGGCAGACAGCGGGGAGAACTCTCAGGGCAGAGACAACTTGGCCAAGCAGGGGACAGGAGAGGAGGGTGCAGAGGTGGACAGAGGTCTGGAAGGCACTAGAGCCAGGGAAGGGTGCTGAGCAGGGAGGGTGTCGGGTCAGATTGCCATTTAGCAAGACATCCTTGTGAGGTGGGAGGGTCGCAGCCTGGGGAGGGACAGGCGCTGGGGGCAGGGGAGGAGATGGGGCAGCAGCCCTGTAGGGGCTGTGATGTCAGCAGGTCAGTGTGGGAGGCTCAAGGGGGGGCCTGTGGGCCTGAGCCACCCACAATGTCCAAGGCTCATAACAGATTCTAGAACACAGGCCGAGGGTCACTGCTGGCACCTCCAGGTTTGCTTCTCTCTGATGCTTTACCATTATGTTCTGTACCGACTGACAGGGCCCCAGGGCCACTCTGCTCTGCTGGGGCAGACGAGAGCCTCTGTTGGGGCCCAGGTCCTAGTGGGAGAGATCTCACCTGGCCCCAGGAGGGGCTGCAGCTCTGAAAGAGGGGGGCAGGGGGGTTTCTGGAGCAGGAGTGCTGACTGCTGCCCTGGGGGATCTGGGTGGGCTTTGCAGGAGGAGTGCATGCGAGTGGGGGCGGTGGGCTCAGCATGCTGGAGGGGAGCACAGAGCCACCGAAGGCTGTCTGGCAGTCCCCGCAGGGCCCTGAACACAGAGTTGGGAGACAGTGTTCCAGCAGCAGACACTCCTGCCCTCTTGCTCACCCCAGCCAAGGGCCAGCCTTACTCACGCAGTGTAGAAGGTGACCCTGAATATGACAGAGGCTCAGCCTTACCCGCTTGGGGGCCCTCCCTGCCCAGACCTCTGATTGGCCCTTGTCAACCCTCGTCCCCAGCAGCCGGCGGCAACAGCGGGACCGCATGCCGCAGTGCCGGGACTGGAGGGAGGTGACCACGCAGGACGCTGTGAACCCCATTGAGAGCCTGGACACCTGGACGGAGTGTGTGGAGGGGAAGAATAAGGTAGGGGCCAGCCGTGCCACTGAGTGGCCGAGAGGAGGGGACAGAGGAGGCCCTCTCTGGCCTCTGGGTGCCTCCCAGGCCTGCAGGGCTCTGGAGGCAGCGGCTGAGGGGGGTGACCTCTCTGCAGTGTCTGGGCCTCAGCTCCCCTGCCTGCATGTGGGTGGGGACAGGACCTCCAGCCACTGCCCGAACGAGAAAGATACGATTCAGGCTTCCCCACCAGGCCATGGGTCCAGCTGCCTACTGGCTCCGGGCTGGGGGCTGGCCTGGTCCCCACCAGAGGTGGCTGAGCCGCAGGCCCAGCCTGGGGGCAATGCTGAGAAGAGGCCAGGCAGGGGAGGGGACTGAACAAAGGCACCCACTTCCTACGGTCACTTCCTGTTTTCCTACACACCTCCAGAGCCTCTTCCTGTTCCAGGCCTGGCCAGGAAGTGCCCAGCTGAAGTGGGGGGGTGGGGGG
Source organism: Murina feae (assembly GCA_004026665.1). Classification (NCBI taxonomy): domain Eukaryota; kingdom Metazoa; phylum Chordata; class Mammalia; order Chiroptera; family Vespertilionidae; genus Murina; species Murina feae. Next base: position 10,108 of record PVJC01040193.1, read on the forward strand.
GTGGGGGGGGTCTTTGGATGGTAGGCAGGGCTTATGGCCTACCCTGCCTCCCAGCTTCCTCCTCCCCAAGGCCAGCATCCTTCTGGATGTCTAGGACCCAGCCCCTCCCCTGGCCACTACCCCAGGGCCCTGGGAGAGGTGTGTGGGCAGCCCTGGGTGCACCTGTCACGAGGCTCTCACACCATGACCTGCTGCTTATCTTAGGCCACAGCCTGACCCTGGATGTGACCCCAGTCTGAATTCTGACCCTGGTCTAGCAGCACTAGGCCCCCGGCCCCTCCTGAAATGGCACACCCACCATCCACCTGTGCCACCCTCTGACCGCAGCCCCTGCTGATGCCAGCTTCACAGCACAGTCCCCTGACTTCCCCGGGGAGCCCCCTCTCTCTGCTGCCTGGAGGCCTTACCCTCACTTCCGTGCCTCCCATTCCTGGTCTTGTCTGTGAACTCTGTCACCTCAGCTCAGAGCCTCAGTTTCCCCCGTTACTCTGGTGGGTACAGCGGCCTCCTTGCAGAAAGGGAAGGTCGGGTGGGGAACGCAGGCAGGAAACAGATCCTTTGCCTGTGCTTTGCCCAGACGGTGAGCAAGCTGGTGATCCAGGATGCCAACGTGTCTGCCATGTACAAGTGCATGGTCTTCAACAAGGTGGGCGAGGACGAGCGGCTCATCTACTTCTATGTGACCAGTGAGTGACTTGGGTGGTCCCGGTGGTCAGGGACCAGGTGGGCAGGAGAGGAGGGCAAGCCCGGAGAAGAAGAGGGGGCCAGGTGGGGGCTCCCTGAGGACCGTGGAGCACCCCCGTGGGCAACAGGGCTAGATTTGGAGGACCATGCTGGTCCGCTGGACAGAGTAGCACCCTCTGCCCTCAGCCCTGACCAGAGAGCCATCCTGCTCCCCGAAGCCCCACCTAACTCCGCCTCCCTCCAACCCCCTTCCCTGAAGAGGGGGCTCGGGGGTGTGTTTCTCTCTGAGAAGAAGCTCCATAGCTTCCTCGGATCCTCAAACATGTCAGTGACCTCAGGAAAGCTGAGAACCCGTGAAAGGAAGTCGCTGGGCCCAGGGGTGTGTGTATGTGGGGGGACCTGGGCGAGGGATGGAGCCAGAGAGAACACGTTGGGTGGGGGAGCCCAGAGGAGCCCGCTGCTGCCAGGAGAGGTGTGGTCAACCGAGGCAGGATGGGACTCGGGCCCCCACTGAGTCTGGTGACAAAGAACTCACTGACGATGGGGCTATGGGAGAGGGAGAGGGGGCAGCAGCCGAGAGGAGGGCCTGTGGGGCTGACTTGTGTGGACTGGCCCCAGGGGTCAGGGGTCAGTGAGGGGGAGTGAAGGGGTGAGGAAGACTCCGGGGGTGTCCCTGGCCCAGACCTACCTGATGCGTAATGTTGGCTGAGAGGTGAGTGGGCCCAGCGGCCAGTGGGAAAGGAAGAGCAAGCACCCGGCAGGTGAGTCACAGCGTCCCTGTGCGCTGTCACAGCGGCTCTCGCTTCCGCCGCAGCCATCCCCGACGGCTTCAGCATTGAGTCGGAGCCCTCGGAGGAGCCGCTGGAGGGCCAGGCCGTGCGCCTGAGCTGCCAGGCCGACAACTACACTTACGAGCATCTGCGCTGGTACCGCCTCAACCTGTCCACGCTGCACGATGCCCACGGGAACCCGCTGCTGCTCGACTGCAAGAACGTGCACCTATTCGCCACGCCCCTGGCCGCCACGTTGGAAGAGGCAGCGCCAGGGGCTCGCCACGCCACGCTCAGCCTGACCATCCCCCACGTGACACCTGAGCACGAGGGCGACTACGTGTGTGAGGTGCAGGACCGGCACAGCCGTGACAAGCACTGTCATAAGAAGTACCTGTCGGTGCAAGGTGAGGGCCGGGCGCCCAGCCCAGCAGGCCTGCGTCCTGGAGCGTGTCCCCTCCCATCCGCTCTCAAACCCGCCTCTCCTTCCAGCTGCCCCTCCCCACTCTCCTCTCCGGAGAGCCCCTTCCCAGTGCCCTGGGCTCCTTCTTGACCCCTGCCCGCAGCCCTGGAAGCTCCCCGGCTTACGCAGAACCTGACCGACCTGCTGGTGAACGTGAGCGACTCCCTGGAGATGCGGTGCCCTGTGGCCGGCGCGCACGTGCCCAGCATCATGTGGTACAAGGACGAGAGGCCGCTGGAGGAGAAGTCCGGTAGGGAAGGGCCCGGGCGCAGGGCGGGTGCCGAGGCCCAGGAGGCCCAGGCCCCAGGCCCCTCTAGACCTGAACCTGCACCCGCCTCCTGCAGGGATCGACCTGGCGGACTCGAACCAGAGGCTGAGCATCCAGCGCGTGCGCGAGGAGGACGCCGGCCGCTACCTGTGCAGCGTGTGCAACGCCAAGGGCTGCGTCAACTCCTCCGCCAGCGTGGCCGTGGAAGGTCCGCCTCGTCTCACACACCTCCCCCCGCCCCCCACCTGGCAGCTTCTCGTGGGCACCAGAAGGGGCGCTCTCGGGGCGCACCCTCTGCGCACGCTCACACGGCTGTTTCTGCCCACGCAGGCTCCGAGGACAGGGGCAGCATGGAGATCGTGATCCTCGTCGGCACCGGGGTCATAGCTGTCTTCTTCTGGGTCCTCCTCCTCATCATTTTCTGTAACATGAGGAGGGTGAGCGCTCCTCTCCCAGCGCCCATGGGTTCTCCCCACCTGGCCAGCCCCAACGATACGGAATAGGGTCCCAGTCCAGCTCCCCTGGAAGCCTCGCCTCCCTGGAAGTCTCCCCGACCCCTCCCGGCTGGGCTCTGAGCCACCAGAGGCTGCCCCACCGTCCTCTCCTTCACGGAGCCTCGAGGGAGACCCCATTTGTCGGGACAGTTTTCCCAAGTCACAGCGGCAGGCGCTAACCATGCCGTCCCACCCGCCTCCCAGCCAGCCCACGCGGACATCAAGACGGGCTACCTGTCCATCATCATGGACCCCGGGGAGGTGCCCCTGGAGGAGCAGTGCGAGTACCTCTCCTATGATGCCAGCCAGTGGGAGTTTCCCCGGGACCGGCTGCACCTGGGTGAGGCCCGGCCCTCGCGTGCCCCCTCCTGGTCCGACCTGGCAGAGGCAGCTTCGAGGCTGCAGAGCAGCAGGCTGGAGCCCTGAAACCCATCCACTCCCAGAACTCATGCCAGGAAGTCCCGCGCGGCCCCCACCTGGCTGCCCTGTGCATCTGGGAGGCATCCCCAGAACCCCGCCAGGGCTCCCAGTTCCCAGGCCCCCGAGGTCAGGACCTGCTGCTCTGCGCAGGGTGGGCCCCGAACACCTGCTGGGAGAGGATGCAGGCCTTCCTGTCGGCCTCTCCTCTCCCTCTGCCCCCAGCGCTCTCCCGCTCTTCCTGTTTGGCAGGGGGGCTCCCCACCTTCCTCCCTCTCCTGGGCAGTCCTTCCTGCCCTCCGCCCGGGCTCCCCTTGCTGCCATCCCTCTCCACCCTCACCTTCGTGCAGCTCACCTAGAACCGGCTCCCTGCCCCCACAGGGAGGGTCCTGGGCCACGGCGCCTTCGGGAAGGTGGTGGAAGCCTCGGCTTTCGGAATCCACAAGGGCAGCAGCTGTGACACGGTGGCCGTGAAAATGCTGAAAGGTGTGGGGTCCGCGGTGGGGGGGCCGCGGAGCTGGGGACGAGCAGCAGCTCTGGGCGCAGGAAGAGACAGGCTCAGAGCCGGGGTCTCCCACAAGGTTCTGCAGGGAGCCCATGGGCGTCAGAGCCAGACCTTCCTGCCTCAGAGGGACGGCTGGGGGGTGCTGGGGACCGTGCGCCCCGCTGGCAGGAGCGCTGGCACCAGGCCAAGCCTCTGTGTCACCTCCAGAGGGCGCCACAGCCAGCGAGCACCGCGCCCTGATGTCGGAGCTCAAGATCCTGATCCACATCGGTAACCACCTCAACGTGGTCAACCTCCTGGGGGCGTGCACCAAGCCCAACGGTACGCGCCCGGGCGCCTGGGAGGCGGGGGGCGCGGCGCCGGGGTCTGGGGTGCGAGGGGCCGGGAACTCTGCTGCAAGGCTGGCTCTTCCGCGCCCCTCGGTCCCCAACCCCCGGCCTCTGCCCTGCCCTTCCCGCCCCCCAGGCCCCCTCATGGTGATCGTGGAGTTCTGCAAGTACGGCAACCTCTCCAACTTCCTGCGCGCCAAGCGCGAGGCCTTCAGCCCCTACGCAGTAAGTGGGCGCCCTGAAACCCATCTTGAGCCCGCGGGTGCCGAGGTGGGCGGGGGGTGCCGCCGCTGCCTAGGGGGACAGGGGCTTCGGACCTGCTTCGTGCATCCGCAGGAGAAGTCGCCAGAGCAGCGAAGGCGCTTCCAGGCCATGGTGGAGGGTGCCAGAGCCGACAGGAGGCGAAGGCTGGGGAGCAGCGACAGGGCCCTCCTAACAAGGCTCCTGATGGGCAGGGGCGAGGCGGGGCGGGCCACTCAGACCCAGGAAGGTACGAGCCTCGCTTCCTCCTGCACAAAATGTGGCCGCACCAAGATACCTCCTGACCCGGGGCTGTGGGATACGCCTGCCCGGGGCCTCCTCCAGGAGCTTGGGTGGAAGAGGGCACATGCATGGGAGAGCATGTGATGGGTTGTGCCTTAGGAAGGGGAGCGGGGAGGAGAGGGCTTTTTCGTTAGTGGCAGGGGCCTCAGCGGCCTGGCAAGAGATGCAGCACGGGTTGGGCAAACAAACACTCCCTTTGGGTTGGCGGGAAAGGCGGGGATCATGGAGAGGACCCCCTCTTGAGCCTGCCTTGCCCCCCTGTGCAGCCGAGGACCTGTGGCTGAGCCCGCTGACCATGGAAGACCTCGTCTGCTACAGCTTCCAGGTGGCCCGCGGGATGGAGTTCCTGGCCTCCCGCAAGGTGACCGCCCTGCAGGCCCTTCAGAGGGGAGGGGCACGGCCCCACCAGCTCACCCTCAGGGACCCTGAGGTCCAGGCCTCGCTGGTGCTGGTCCGAGGCAGAGCTGGATGTGGAGTCGGGCTCTGTCCCACAGCCTCACGAGCCCTCGCGCGGCCAGTCCCGGGCGCACAGGGTCTGCGGCCTTGGCCGCGGCCGGGCTCCTGTGCTGACACTCCTGCTGGTGCCCTAGTGCATCCACAGAGACCTGGCTGCGCGGAACATCCTGCTGTCGGAGAGCGACGTGGTGAAGATCTGCGACTTCGGCCTGGCCCGGGACATCTACAAGGACCCTGACTACGTGCGCAAGGGCAGCGTGAGTGCGGGCCCTGCCTCCTGCCCGGCGGGTGGGGGGACCCGCTGCGCACGCAGGTCTGCAGACTGCAGAGACCCACGCGACCGCCTAGGCTTCCCGGGCCGGGGAGGGGGGCGGGCTGAGGTCAGGGACACGTTGCTCCACTGGGGCGTGGGCCACGAGTTGGACGCTGACCCCTCTGCCTGCCTGGGCGCTGCTCATGCAGAGGCGCACCCTGCGTGGTCCATCCTGGAGCTGGACAGCCAGCGCAGGGAGCCACAGAGGCCTCTGGGTGACAGGTGCGTGTGCCTAGTTGGTGGCACGCAGGGGGGTGGGCAGGCACCTGAAGGAGGGCCCACGGCTGATTAAAAGTTTGCTCCAGAGGAAGGAAGAGGGCTGGAGGGAGGCAAGGGCCAGCAGGGGTCCAGTCTGTGACAGGCCACTATGCAGAGCCTGTCACTCTGACTCACAGGTAGAATGTGGGGCATGTGGAGGTGAGGGCAGGCGTGTGGGAGATGGTGAGGGGCAGG
>PVJC01040194.1:0-15906 GCA_004026665.1 Murina feae
GCCCCGCCCCCCTCCTCCCCTCAGTTCTCGGGATTGCGGCGGGAGCTGCCGCCCAATGTGCACCTGCTCACGCTAGCCCGCTGGGGCCGGGAAATGCTGCTGCTGCGCCTGGAGCACCAGTTCGCCCTCGGGGAGGACATGAACGGCAACCTGAGCGCTCCAGTTACCTTGGACTTGAGGGTGAGGAGGGCAGAGGGGGGCAGGAAACAGGAGAGAAGCCAGTGGAGGAAGAGGGGAAACCTCGCGTTGACCCTCCCCCGCTCAGACTCGCCATCTGCCGCCTGCAGGACCTGTTCTCTGCCTTCACCATCACCGACCTTAAGGAGACCACGCTGGCTGCCAACCAGCTCCGGGCCAGGGCCTCCAGGCTCCAGTGGACACCAAACACGGGTGAGGGCTTGCCCCTGGGCTTGGGAGCTGGGGGAGTTGGGCGTGGGAGGTGTGGGAGTGTTGGCCAAGACCCAGTGCAGCTCCAGGTCTGTGGTGGGTTCAGATCCAGGCTGGGGGTATCAGGGTCTTAAGTACAGCAAACTAGTGGTGGATCTTTGGTGTTCCAGGTTGGAGTGCAGCCCCAAGAACAAGATCTGAGTCTGCAGAGTCTAGTTTGGGGAGTGGGGTGGGGCTGTTCATCAGTCTTGAGGCAGAGTAAGTCTGTGTCCCTCATTCTTCCCCTGCTCCTCCCCAGGCCCCACACTCAAGCCCTCTCCCTCCCGGCTGGACCCTGCCAGTATCACACTGCAGCCCATGGAAATCCGCACCTTCCTGGCCTCCGTCCAGTGGGAAGAGGAAAGCTAGACCTGCTGGGGGCAGGCTGCCCCCTTTCCAGCCGAGCCCCCTCTTGCAGGGGTAAGGCCAACTTCCCTTTCTCTTCTTGCTGCTGTTACACCAGTGAAAGCCATTAAAATGCCACTGCCAAGCCTTGGGTCAACGTGTGACTGAGTTCATTTTCTTGAGGGTGATAGAATTTATGACCCAGAAAGGTCTCCAGACTTTAGCTGACCCTTGACCCGAGGCCTTGCAGAGAGGTCACTGCCTGGATCCTTAACACCAGACTTTATACTGTTCACACCTGCCTCATCGTCCACCACACCACACGCTCAGACACACCTGGGGCCTCCCAGACCTGGCCCTGTGGTAAGGAATCTGGGAGGTCCTGGGGGAGGAAGTGGATTCAGAAGTAGGTCCCAACGTGGGGAACTGGGAGAGGTGGATACTGGAGTTGCAGACCTCCCAGGAGGCAGAGGCAGAGGCAGAGGCAGAGGCAGAGTTTGGCCTGCCCTCGTTCTGGTGTGGTCTGGGGTCAATTTTGGAAGTAGACCTTTCGATGAAATAGGAGGTTTAGAGTAAAAATGAACTGACTTTGGTGTGCAGGCCCCTTGAAGGCTCATTGAGGCCTTCAATTGAGGGGTGTGGCTTAACCCTGGTCAAGAGGGCGGAGTTTAATAGGGGAAGGTCTGAGCTCAGCTGGAAGGGGAGGGCTGAACCAATGAAGTGTTGGGGCTGGAGCCTGGGAAAAGGCGGTGTCAGGTGACCAGCATTGCACCCTCTCCCCAAGTTGGATGTGCCTCCAGGAAATATTTCTAAGGCCTCTTTGGGGCAGGATTGGGGAGTTGGAGAGGATAAGCATGGACCTAGGCCAGCTAGGAACCTCTGGGGAGTGCGTTCCCTCTATTCCCACTTTGCTGAGAGTTTTTATCATAAGTAGCTGCTGGGCCTTATCAAATGCTTGTTCTGCATCTGTTATGATCATGTGTTGTGTTTTTTTTAAATTTAAATTCTTCGTTGTTTAAAGTATTACATAAGTCTCCCTTTTTCCCCTCTGACCTCTCACCGGCTGCCCCCAACCTCCAGCACATGTCCTCACCCCCCACTGTCTGTGTCCATTGGTTATGCTTATATGCATGCGTACAAGTCCTTTGGTTGACCTCTTACATAATCAGTCTTTGAATGATGCTGCTTCTTAAATTTTTATGGAAATCTGAAGGGCCAACAATAATCAGGATATGTCTAAAGAAGCTAAGAGAGGAGACATGTCCTGTCATATATCAGAATTTATGATGAGATTACAGCAATTAAGATCATGTGGTTTTTATCCTTTGTGTATCTGGTATATCACGTTTGTTTTGCAGATATTGTGCTATCCTTGCACCCCCCCATACTAAATCCCACTTGATCATGGTATATGATCTTTTATTAAAAAAATATATTTTTATTGATTTGAGAGATGAAGGAAGAGATAGAAACTTCAATGATGAGAGAGAATCAATTGGCTACCTCCTCCACACCCCACACTGGGGATGGAGCCTGCAACTGGGCATGTGCCCTGACCGGGAATTGAACGGTGAACTCCTAGGCCTATGTTCCACCACTGAGGATATTTTCCATTGATTTTTAGAGAGAGTGGAAGAGAGAGGGGAAAAACAGAAACATTGATATGAGAGAAACACATCGATTGGTTGCCTCCTGCACTCGGCCTGACCAGGGCCCTGGGCTGGGGAGGAGCCTGTAACCGAAATATGTTCCCTTGACTGGAACCCAACCTGGGACCCTTTGTTCTGCAGGTCGACACTCCATCCACGGAGCCAAACTGGCTAGGGCGGAATTTATCCATCTCTTCCAGATTGTCCAATTTGTTGGCCTTTGGCTGTTCACAATATTTTCTTACAATCCTTTGTATTTCTTTGGTGTCAGTTGTTACTAGTACTTCTTTTTCATATCTGATTTTATTTATTTGGGGTCTCTTTTTTTCTTGATGAGTCTGGTTAAAGGTTTGCCAATCTTATTTATCTTTTCAAAGAATCAACTCTTGGTTTCATTGATCTTTTGTACAGTATTGCTTTTTAGACTATATTTCACTTGTTTCTGTTCTGATCTTTATTATTTCCTTCCTTCTACTCACTGTGGGCTTTGTTTGTTATTTTTCAAGTTCCTTTCAGTATAAAACTACATTGTTTATTAAAGCTTTTTCTTGTTTCTTGAGGTAGGCCTGTCAGGCTATGACGTTTCCTCTTACCATTGCTTTCCCTCTGTCCGACAGGTTTTGGGTCGTTGTGTTCATTGGTTTCAAGGTATTTTTTGATTTCTTCCTTGATCTCATTAACCCTTGATCTCATTGTTTAGGAACATATTGTTCAGTGTCCATGTCTTTGTGCTTTTCATGTCTTGTGATTGATTTCAAGTTTCATAGCATTATCGTCAGAGGAAGATGCTTGATATGATTTCAATCTTAAATTAGACTTGTTTTGTGTCCTAACATGTGGTCTGTCCTAGAAAACATTCCATGTGCATTTGAAAAGAATGCATAGTCATCTGCTTTGGGGTGGAATGCTCTGAAGATATCAATTAAATCCATTTGATCCAGTGTGTCATTCAAGGCCACCATCTCCTTGTTGGTTTTTCTGTCTGGAGGATATATACATTGATGTCAATGGGGTGTTAAAATCTCCTACTAGAACTGTATTACTGTCAGCCTCTCCCTTTATGTTCAAGATTTGCTTTACCTACTTAGGTGCTCCGATGTTGGGTGCATAAATGTTTACAAGGGTCATATCCTCGTTGGATTGATCCCTTTCTCATTATGTACTGACCAGAGGCCTGATGCATGAAACTTGTGCAAGAGTGGGCCTTCCTTCCTTTGGCTGCTGGCACCAACTTCCTTCTGGCACCCAGGTCCCAGCTTCCCTCCTTTCACCAGCGAGCACCTGGGACCTGGGCAGTCCCAGCTTCATCCGGAAGGTGGTCTGGTCTAATTAGCATATTATGCTTTTATTATTATTGATAAATACACTATAGCCTTGGTTTTAAAGTCTATTTTTTCAGATATATTGTTACTCCAGCTTTTTTTTCTTTCCATTTGCATGAAATAACTTTTCCATCCATTTTCTTTTAGTCTGTATCTTTCCTTCTGAGATGGGTCTCTTGAAGACAGAATACACATGGATTTTGTTTTCTTAGCTATTTACATTTAAAGTGACTATTGATCCTTGCTGTTAGTCTCAGTCATTTATTGAGTTTCTGGCTGTAGTACCTAAGCAGGGCATAAGCCCAATAGAGTGGGACTGTTGCTTCCCCCAGGCTAATACTGCAGATGGGAAAGCTCAGTCTGAGAAAGATGGCTTCTGTATATGGGGGGATGACAGCACAGGGATTTGGTTGTCCCTCAGCTCTCTCCCTACAGCCACCAAACCCAGACTCTCCTCACACAGCTGTGGTCCACTCTGCCCTTTCTACCAGAACCCAAGGTGAGAGACTGCAAACAAAATTTTTTGTGTGGGCCCTTTAAGAGGGTGCATACATTTCTAGCCATCTCTCACTGGTAGACAGAAACCTCTCTGTTACTTACAGCCATTTGTTATGTGGCTAGCTTTCCCAGTTCAGGTGCTCTGAGCAGGGCACCCAGCTTAGAGTTTAGACCCCAGACTTAGGGCAAACCCTCCACAGCTGAGATGTCCCTATGGAGCCTGGCCAGTCCTCTCGTACTTCCGCCATTCCTACCAGTTTCAATGTGGCCTTCTCTTTAAATACTTGGTTATAAGGCTTCTTTCCAGCTAGTCTTCAATTCGTTATTCAGGATAATTTTTCTGTATTTTAGTTGTAATTCCAGTTGGGTTCTGGGAGGTCAGTGTAGCTTCCACCACCATCTTGGATTCCCTAAAGTTTTGACAATACCCAGTAGAGGTGGTTGCAGGCCTTTAAAAGAGATGCCATTACTCTGAGCTATGAGTTTGGTATGACCTAGTGCTCCCTGCATTTAACTTTCATTTGTAAGATGAGATGAATGATTGGAAGGAGGCAAAACAACTGAGACAAAAATTATGAAATCACATAATCTATACCATGCAAAGAAAACATCACTGGAAAAATGGGGGAAGTTTGGGTTTCCTTTGCTCTTTAGTAAAACACAAAGCTGGCAATCTCCACCATCCCCCTTCCATAATAAGTGCTGGAAGTCTAAGAATATGGAAATGAGTTCTGTGAACAGCAAAATGGACTTTATAACTTTGTGGGCCACTGAAACAAAAAGCTTCCAGGTCTCCTCTTAGAAAGACATGAGAAGTCTCATTTTGAGGTGGTCAAACACACCTGTTTTCCATTAAATAAGGTGTTACTCAAGACTATGCACGCACTGTCTGCAGCTCACCACCACCATTCCTTGGATGACTGCCCTCTAAATTTCTGTAGACCTTTTTGGTGTTTTAACCAGAAAATTACATTGGACTCGAGTATCACTCTACTCACAGGAAAACCCATGGTGAGCTACAACTGTGTGGGTGACCAGGACCCTTCCCCCGAGCAGTCTGTGTAGCAGCAGCAAAGTGATAATGGGGAAAAAAAAAAAAAAGGAAAATACCTATGGCCCAAAGCAATAGGAAGTCTTGTCTCAGATCACCCATGTCTAAACTTATAATTACTATTACATGCAATAAAGCTTTTATTAAAAATTTTTTTTTCAGAGAGGAAGGGCAAGGGAGAAATAGAAACATCAATGATGAGAATCATTGATTGGCTACCTCCTGCACACCCCACATTGGGGATTGAGCCTGCAACCTGGGCATGTCCCCTGACTGGGAATCAAACCATGATCTGGTTCATAGGTTGACACTCAACCACTCTGGCTGGTTATGCAATAAAACTTTTAACCACATTATACCTTTATTGAAACCATTACTGTTAATCACAGCCATCAACGGCCTGTATTGGTCCCCACTGTTGATATCCTCACTGGAGTAATTCCTCCTCAGTGTTTAAAATGAGTTAGATGGTGGAAGTAAAAATGATTAATAAGGACATCCTCACTCACTGAGGCCCTGACCCTTCATAGACACACACACACACATCCAGCTATTAACTCACATTACTGTTTAGTTTTCTTCAAAGAATTTATTTCCTTATATACCCAAAGTGTTGTCATACAATGTATTAGTTTTAGGTGTACAATATTATATAGCTTACAATGTGGTCCCCACATTAAGCCTAGTAATCATTTTATCACCATGCAAATTTATCATATTAACTGTATTTCCCTTCTCCTTCTTTTCCCCCATTCCTCTTAATCTCATTGTTTTAAAATTCAACATGTAAGTGAAACCATCTGATATTTATCTTGCATTGTCTGACTTATACAACAGCATAATACTCTCTAGGTCCATTGTTGTTGCAAATGGCAAGATTTCATTCATTTTCATTGGTAATATTCCATTTTATATATGCACCACTTCTTTATCCACTCATCTATCAAATGGACACATAGGTTGTTTCCATGTCTTGACTTTTATAAACTAGAGGCCCGGTGCACGGATTTGTGCATGGGTGGGGTCCCTCTGGGTGGCCTGCAGGGATCAGGCTAAAGCCTGCAGTCCAATGCTGCCTGCAGTTCCTGCTCATCCTGACCCTACTGTGCCTGCCATGGGTTCATGACCAGTTAGTCCCGATCAAGAGACTCGAAGCATCTCTTGGCAGCCATGAACCCTGAGTGCATCTGGCACCTTCCCAAGGGGAGTGGCCTGTGGGATCAGGCTGAAACTGGATCTGATATCCCCTGAGGGGTCCTAGATTGCCAGGGTACAGGCCACTCCTGGGCCTGCCTGGCCCATCTTGCTCAATCCTAATCAGCTGGGCTCCAGCAGGAAACTAACCTATGAGTTGAAGCATGTGTTTCCTGGTGGTCAGTGCACATCATAGTGAGTGGCTGAGCATACCACATCTTGACTGGTTCTGCCATTTGGTCTATTTGCATATTATCCTCTTATTATATAGGGTAATGCTGCAATAAATATAGGGCCCATATATTTGAGTGTTTTCATTTTCTTCATATATCCAGAAGTGGGATTGCTGGATCATTATGATAGTTCCATTTTAGATTTTGGCAGAATCTCTATACTGTGTCCATAGTGGCTGTATGAAAAATGGTTGGCATTTTGAGTCTAGTGCCTGACAGAAGAGGAATGTTAAAAAACTGCATCAAGACCATAGTTTGAGAAAAAAGGCTCAAATGGAATAGGGACCTTATCTTTATCCTTTGCTAGGTTTCTGTTCTGACAATTTATCTGAATCCAAAGGGTCAGTTGATATTATAAAGTCTGCTAAAGAGCAAGTGACTTTATACATTTTAACCAAGGTACTTCATATGAAAGTGTCCCATACACCATAGGGAATATTCCCATGTTTAGGTAAGAACTAACATGATTACCAAAGACAGAATTTAGTCTTCATCCTCACAGTATCCAATACATAGGAACATCCCTTCCTGGAATACCTATCCCATCACTTACCACAAGCCCAAACTGCGTAAGATCTCTCACTGATGCAACCCGTTAACCATTTATGGTGTGTGGTCATCCTTATCACAACTTATTACACCGCTTTCTTTAGTATAGATGTGATTCTACAGTTTTTGGCAAGTAGGCAGCAACAAAGCCATGATATAAAGTTTTATTAAAGAACTGAGAGGTTAATCACAAACATTTTTTAAAAATATATTTTAATGATTTTACACAGAGGAAGAGAGTTAGAAACATCGGTGAGAGAGAAACATCGATCAACTGCCAACTGAACACTCCCTACTGGGGGTGTGCCTGCAGCTATGGTACATGCCCTTGACCAGAATCAAACCTGGGACCCTTGAGTCCGCAGGCTGATGCTTTATCCACTAAGCCAAACTGATCAGAGCTAATTACAAACATTTTTAACTATAAGGGGGAAAAATTGCCTGAGAAAAAAAAATACATGATAACACTGATTTAAAATGTATGGTTAACTAGACAAAAATCATAAAATTGATCTAAAAATCCACAATTGCAATGGGATGTTTCAGTAATATATCCTGTCAGGAAGTGTAACATATGTTTGAAACCGTTGAAAACATTTCTAAGAAGCATGTACAGAAGTATTTGACATAAAAGAACAAATAGCGAACACTTTTAACTCACATACAAACATAATTGACAATGTCCTAAGGACATATGTTCAGCTGTGAGTAACTGGAAATATCCACAATCTGCCTGCTGTGAGGAAGGTGCCAGTTCTCACATGGAAGGACTGATTGAGAGCAGCCACTGCACACTGCAGCAGGGGAACAGACTCCATGTAGTTTTGACAGCACCTGTGTAGCTGTTTTGGTGGAATCAGGAACACAGTCACTAGCAATATTAACAGAATGAGTTGTTTACTTTGCAATTTAGACCTTATACAAGTACAGTCTAGAAGTCAGCCTTTCAGAGAACATTCTCAAACACAAGTCTGAATTTGTTGTTTGGACACTTGAGGGCTTGTAGAAAAAGCCAAAAGGACAGATCTTTGCTGTGGATCTTGTGGAGACGTCTGTGGAAACCTACAGTTCTGAGAAACTGGAAGTCATGTAGTAGCTGGTGGCAATGAGGACACTCTTGACTGGCAGGACAAATAATGATAATGGGTTGGAAGCAGGTATATATTAAATGTCCATGCATCTGTTTCTGTGCTTTGTGGTTCAAAAACTGAGGCCTTCTGAATATCATGCAAATGAGGTTATTAGTGAATTTTAACATCAAAGCATAAAAAAAACCAGTAAATGTTCTAGAAAATGTAGGGCACATCCTTAGTCATGTTGACTTAACGTATTTCAGGAGAGCCATATCTAATTCTACATTTTGTTGTCCTGCGACAGTTATCTTGTGTGTTTAAAATATAAAAGCTTATTGGTCTACCTAAGGTAATGTTATAATGAAAAATGAATCAGAGTTTAAGTGTTAAACACACATAAGAAAGTAGCTAGAAATGGGATTTTAATCTCACAGACTTGAAACACTGCGAGCAGTAACCACTTTAGTTATGTTCACTGTTGTATTTCTGGTGTCTAGCTCAGGCATACAGTAGGTACTCAATATGAATAGAGGGATGGTGATGCCACCCACTGGTTGACTTGAATGATAGCAAAGAATTATTCTAACTGTATTGTGGGTAAACAATAGCTTAAATAGTGACATCAGAGTATCATAGGAGGATTTATTGGATTGAGGGGAAAATGTAGCTTTGGTGCAAATATCTTATAGCTCTGAATTTAAATATAAAATAATTATACTTGTAAACATTTTAAGATTATTCTGTAAGTTTGAGGCTGATGTTAATACAGGTAGCTCTTCTTTTTTTTGTTAATCCCCACCCGAGGATATTTTTCCATTGATTTTTTAGGGCGAGTGGGAGAGGGAAAGACAGAGAAAAACATTGATGTGAAAGAAACATTGATTGGTTGCCTCCTGTATGAGTGGACCAAGGCATGGCCTGGGAGGAGCCTGCAACCAAGGCATATGCCCTGGACTGGAATCGAACCTGGGACCCTTTGGTCCATAGGCCAATGCTCTATTCACTGAGAGAAATTGGCTACAGCCAGGTAGCTCTTCTCAATGTGAAGTCTGTTTTCCAAATCATAGCCAGAGGGAATAACAGAGTAAAAGGAAAGATGTAAAAAGCAATTCAAGTGGTATCATACTCTACTAGGAGCCCGTTGATGAAAACTTGCACAATAGGCCTTCCTTCCCCTGGTTGCTGGCACTGGTTTTTCTCCAGCACCTGGGACCTAGGCCTTTGGTTTGGCCACAGTGGAGAAGTGAAACCTCTTCAGTCCAGCCAGAGTCTTCAGTTTTCACTGTGCTTGCATATGCAAATTACCTGCCATATTTGGGTAATTTGCATACTCATCTGATTGGCTGGTGGGTGTAGCAGAGTGACACCAATTTGCATGTTTCTCTTTCATTAGTGTAGATAATAAACTTTGCATATTTACAAACTTATGCCAAATATCCTTTAGTAAGGAAAACTAGTAAGACTCTTTTGATGAAAGAAAAAGGAAGCTTTTCTCCTAAGGAGAGAAATATTTATCATGGGTAAGAAATATCCAGTACTTGCCACATAAGCCAATAGGAAAACCCCAAAAAATTCCAATGTGTCATTATTCCCCTTGACTTATAGGGTTAGGTTTTTATATAAAAAGCAAATCTACTGGTATGTAGTACAATTATATTCCAATTCATCCTGGATCCAAGAGACTTTAAAATGGCAAAGCAAAAAGTTTATATAACTGAGGATATTTGTAAAGAGTAAAAACCTTCCTGTATTTATTCATTATAATTTATTCAGTGTGCATTTTTATAACATGTTTATGTAAGGCTGTGGGCCAATTGAAGGCTTTCCCACAATGCTTACAGTGAAGAAGATTTTGTCCAGTGTGAATTCTTTCATGGCTTCTTAATGAACTGGGTCGACTAAAGGCTTTCCCACATTTTCTACATTCATACGGTTTTTCTCCAGTGTGCACTCTCATGTGACTTCGAAAGGTTGTGGGATAAATGAAAGCTTTACCACATTCTTTACATTCATAGGGTTTCTCTCCAGTGTGAGTTCTTTCATGTACTTGAACATAACTTGAACAACTGAAGGCTTTACCACATATTTTACATTCATAAGGTTTCTCTCCAGTGTGAGTTCTTTCATGTATTCGAAATGAACTGCGACAGCTGTACGCTTTCCCACATTCCTTACATTTATAAGGGCCATCTCCTGTGTGCCTCATCATGTGTCTTCGAAAGCTTGTGCGAGATATGAATGCTTTCTCACATTCCTCACATTTATAGGGTTTTTCTCCAGTGTGAGTTCTTCCATGTATTTGCAAACCTAGAGCAGAACTTAAGGTTTTCCTACACTGTTTACATTCATAGGGTTTCTCGGCACTGTGAGTTTTCTCATGTCTTCGAAAGGAAGTGAGACAACTAAGGGCTTTACCACATAGCTTACAGATATAGGGTTTCTCTCCAGTGTGAGTTCTCACATGGACTTGAAAAGTTGTGAGCCAATGGAAAGCTTTTCCACACTCCTTACATTGATAGGGTTTCTCTCCAGTGTGAGTTCTTTCATGTGTTCGAAAGGAACTGGAACAACTGAAGGCTCTACCACATTGTTTACATTTGTAGGGTTTTTCTCCAGTGTGCGATCTTTCATGTATTCGATATGAACTGGGACAATTAAATGCTTTCCCACAGTCCTGACATTTATAACGTCCATTACCAGTATGTGTTATCATGTGTCTCTGAAAGCTTCCGAGAGAAATAAAGGCTTTCCCACATTCCTTACAGTCATAGGGTTTCTCTCCAGTATGAGTTCTTTCATGTTTTCGAAGAGAACTGGTACAACTGAAGGCTTTACCACACTTTATACATTCATACGGTTTTTCTCCAGTGTGAGTCCTTTCATGACTTCGATAGGAACTGGAACAACTGAGGGCTTTCCCACATTGCTTACATTCATAGGGTTTCTCTCCTGTGTGAGTTCTTTCATGAGTTTGAAAGGTTTGATGATATCTAAAGGCTTTCCCACAATGTTTACATTGATAGGGTTTCTCTCCCGTGTGAGTCCATTGATGTTTGCGAACAGATTGACGATATCTAAAAGATTTCCCACATTCCTTACATTTATAGGATTTCTCTACACTGTGATTTCTTTCATGTTTTTGAAAAGGTTGATGATAACTGAAGGCTTTGCCACATATCTTACATTTGTATGGTTTCTTTCTATATTCCTGATACTTGCATGGTTTGGGTGCAGTGTGAGATCTCAGGTGCCTATTAAGGGATGAACAACTCATGAAGACTTTTCCACACACACTGCACTCCCATGGTTTTATTTTAGAAGTTTTCTTATTCTGATTAAGATTTGAAATAAGGCTGAAGTTTTTTCCACATTGACTACCTTCTTTACTTTCACAGTCTTTCTTTACCATATGATGTCTATAAAAAAACCAGGAGTAAATGATTAGTGATTTCTTTATTAATTTACATTTATTCACAAACATTAGAACTATGTTTTTACAATTTATAGGGAAAGAGTAGGTTTTCTGCCCTGCCTTAATTGTTTGAAACTGAATATAATGAATGTTCTTAAAGAAGTTTTGACCTTCTTTATTAAAGTAGTGCTATTCATATATGGATTTTCTGAATACTGTTTCCAAGATAACTATTTTGGAAACACTGAACATCTTATGTCACAATTTAGAAAACATTTTTTTGTAAAATTAAATAAATTTGCCCTAACCGGTTTGGCTCAGTGGATAGAGCATCAGCCTGCAGACTCAAGAGTCCCAGGTTTGATTCCAGTCAAGGAAATGTACCTTGGTTGTGGGCTCACCCACTGTGGGGAGTGTGCTGGAGGCAGCTGGTTGATGTTTCTAACTCTCTATCCCTCTCCCTTCCTCTCTGTAAAAAACCAATAAAACAACAAAAAAAATTGAAGCTGTGTCTGTTTTTATCATTTCAATTACAGTTTACATATGATAGTATTAGTTTCATGTGTACAGTATAGGGGTTGTCCTCTTGATATCTCACATATAGCTATTACAAAATTATTGGCCACATTTCCTATGATATATCTTACATCCCTATGACTATTTTGTAACCACCAATTTGTACTTCTTAATCCCTTCACCTTTTAAACTCAGCCCCCAACCCCACTCTGATCTGACAACCACCAGTCTGTTCTCTGTATCTATGAGTATTTCTATTTTGTTTTATTCTTTAGATTCCACATATAAGTGAAATCATATTGTATTTGTCTTTCTCTTTGTGACTTATTTTCATTAGCTTAATATGCTCTAGGGCCATCTGTTGCTAGTGATAAGATTTCATTCTTTTTTTTTTTTTTTAAATATATTTTATTGATTTTTTACAGAGAGGAAGGGAGAGGGATAGAGTTAGAAACATCGATGAGAGAGGAACATCGATCAGCTGCCTCCTGCATACCCCCCACTGGGGACGTGCCCGCAACCAAGATACATGCCCCCGACCGGAATCGAACCCGGGACCCTTGAGTCCGCAGGCCGACGCTCCATCCACTGAGCCAAACCGGTCAGGGCAGATTTCATTCTTTTTTAATGTCTTAGTAGTGATGAACTGTATATATGTACAATATTTTTATCCACTTGTCCATTGATGGGCACTTGGGTTGCTTCCATATCTTGGCCATTGTAGAGTGCTGTAATGAGTATGGGAGTGCATATAGTATTTTGAATTAATGTGTTGGGTTTCCTAAGATATATACTCAGAAGTGGAGTCACTGGGTCATAAGGCAATTTCCATTTTTACATTTTTGAGGAGTGTGTGCTTGTTTTTAAATTTTCATTACATATGACGATCCCCTTGTGTGGACACTGATTTGTGTTGTGAATATAACTTACCTTAGATTTCTTCCCTGATTTTTGTACTGATCGCCAATGTCATGGTCTTCCAATTTTCTTCCTGAAATGCAGGCCCAGAAAAATAAAAAAGTTAAAGAATTATTACATTGCAGGTCTGTGACAAGCTTTGATTATGCCTGGTTTGTTTACAAAAGTGTTCACTTTCCCCATTCCAAACCAGAGAATAATGTTGATAGACAAGAAACATCTATTCTCTAAGTTGCTAAATGAAGGAATTGACACTCTTACCTATTGAGGTCAGGTTCTTCAAGGTTTCCCGCATCACATCTCTGTAGAGTTTCTTCTGTGAAGGATCCAGCAGAGCCCACTCTTCTAGGGTAAAGTTTACAGCCACATCCTCGAAGGCCACTGAATCCTAAAGCATCCGACATATGTAATCATAAGAAGTTCACATATATTGTGCTATCAAAATATTCTAGAAAAATGGTGGCAGAGTAGGAGGATGCTGCATGAACATGCTCCCAGGAACAAGCTGGAATTACAGCTGAAATACGGAAACGCTTCCTGAATAATCAGTGGAAAACTCACAGGAGAGAACCTGATACCAAAGGTGGAGACCAAAGAACCAAAGGTGGAGACTGTATGAAGACTGACAGGAGGAGCGGAGGTGTGAAAGGGCTGGCTGGGCACCTACAGATGGCAACTGAAGTCCCAGAGAGACATTTCAGCTGTGGGGGGGAGGGGTGCAACTGAGAACTCTGGGATGTAACCCTGAAGCTGGGCTCCCCAGCAGAGAACACCAAACCGAGGAGGGTACCCACATAACATCTAGCTGTGAAAAGCAGTAGGGTGCTGTCTGTCAGGGAGTGGCAGCTGAAAGTTTGGGCACCCTCTTAAAGGACCAATACACAAAAATGCCCTGTGGAGTCATCCACCTTGTACTCTGGCAGAGGGAAGGAGAAGTGGACTAGAGCTGCGAGAGCAGAACCCAGGACTGGGGACTCGAGGGGACAGACCTCAAAAGCAGAGAGCCCAACTTTCCTGGGCTGAGTCATTCCCTCACACAGTGGAGGACATCTTTCCCACATACTAGTAGACATGTGCCTTGCCTGAGGGGAAGACAGACACAGACTCTATTGGAAAACACCTTGCTCTGAGGCCACTCAAGAAATTAAACGTAACAATTAGCCTCCAGGTAAAAGCAACTGCCCCACCCTGTTGAAAAAACTCACCACACCTGAGGACGACTGCCTGGGGGCAATTCAAGTTGGAATCCTATTAGTCTGTAGACAGAGGTGGTCTCTGGAAGCTTTGAGTCTTTGCCTGATCCAGTTAGTCAGAAACAGCCTTTAACACTGTCCTGCACTAGGGATTTAGAGGTATAAAGGATCTACCTAAAACAGTCACAAAACCCAAACAGACAACCAAAATGAAGAAACAAAGAAACAACCTCCAAATGAAAGAACTAGTGAATTCTTCAGGAGAAGAAATAAGTGAAGCAGAGATAAGAAATTTATCTGAAACAGAGTTCAGAGTACTGATGTTAAAAATGCTGAACAGTATGAAAAAGATAATAACTATGAAAAATCCCCAGTATGAGATAAAGAATGACACAACACAAATAACATATTGGAAGGATTACACTGTAAGGGCGGAAGGGAGGTGCGATAGTGCAGATGTAAGGGCGGAAGGGTGGTGTGAGAGTGAAGATCTGCCAATAGGGATGCAGAGGAAATGCCCGGCCAAGGACCTTCCCTCGACCAATCAAAAGGGGTCACAGGTGTTACCCCACCCACCACTTCCGGCCCTATAAATCCTTTGGTTTGCCTGAAACCTGCAGTTCCTGCCCCGTCGTGCCATTGTGTGGCGGACAAGTGGGGAGTCCAAGTTAACTTGTATAATAAAGCTCTCATGTTCTTGCAACGGTTTTGGGGCTCACTCGTAGTCTTTGGGGACCACGACATCTGGGTACAACACACAGCAGATTAGGGTAAACTGAGGATCAAATCTGAGTTAGAAGACAGAGTTGAAAATATCACTCAGAGAACCAAAAAGAAAAAAAAACAATTAAAAAACAGGAGGACAGCTTAAGGGAGCTGTTGGACAATGTGAAACATAACAACATTAGAATAGTAGGTGTGCCAGAAGAAGCAGAAAGGGAGAAAGGAATAGAGAAGGTGTTTGAAAAAAGAATGGTAGAAAACTTCCCTAACCTGGTAAAGGAAAAAGTCACACAAGTTCAGGAAGGCACAGAGAACCCCAAACAAGAAAAACCCAAACAGACCCACCCCCAGACACATCATAATTAAAATACCAAAAATTAAAGACAAAGAGACAATCTTAAAAGGCAGCAAGAGAAAAGCAAACTGTTACCTACAAAGGAGTTCACATAAGGCTGACACCTGATTTCTCATCAGAAATTCCACAGGTGAAAAGGGAATGGCATGAAGTCCTCAAGGTAATGGAAAGCAAGGATTTGAAACCAAGATTACTATATCTAGCAAGGCTATCATTCAAAATAGATGGTCAAATAAAGAGTTTCACAGACAAAAAAAAAGAAAAAAAAAAAGGCTAAAGGAGTTCATCAACATCAAGCCAGCATTATAAAAAATGCTAAAGGCATTGCTGCAATGAGAAGAAGAAACAGAGAGAGAAACCTAGCCATAAATAATTAAAATGGCAATAAATAAGTACCTCTCAATAATAACCCTAAATGTAAATGGATTAAATGCTCCAATCAAAAGGTG